>PVHP010001211.1:0-111812 GCA_004024765.1 Zapus hudsonius | reverse complement strand
ACTGGGATGAGTACTAAGATATACAGGATACCTTGCCACAAGGACTAATACAGACAGCCCACAGAGGAGGATATACAACTGATCAGGGATGGGGAGGGGGGGAATTGGGGAATTCGGGATAACAACGCATGGTTTGCCCACTAAATAATGTAACACATTATGGACAATAAATATATATTAAAAAAAAAACAAAAAAAAACCAAAAAAAAATGCCAAAAAAAATATTGTAACTCATTATGTAGCTCAATAAAAAATTTTATGAATGAAACAACACTTTAAAAAAAGCCATGGTGCTAGGTTGCTCTGGAATGAAGATTGTTTAAATCTTCCCACACTTTCAGGTGGTTGATCTCTTTGGAAAATTTGTTATTTGCAGCATGACTTCAACTATGTGATTCTGTATTGTCATAGTCAGCCACATGCCGCTGGGATGAATCTTCAAACCAGGCACAATTTGGGGGAGGAAAGTATTTATTTAAGCTACAGATCCAGGGGAAGTCCCATAAAAGTGAAAAAGACTGGCCCTCTTTCACAGGTCCAAGCAGAGAGAGAAACCCATCACCAAAACCACACACATAGAACAGCAAACAGGAATTTCTTCTCCTTTATATAGGCTTAGTGTGGGGTCTTACAACCCTTCCCCAGACTTAGTGGCTTCCTGAGTCTCTGGAATTTCCTTCCTGCACTGCCCACACAGAAAAGGATGTCTACTTGTAGTTTCTTTGAGCTTCTTTACATCCTGCCCCCTACTGAGAGGCTGCCTTCCTATAAACATCCTCAGAGATCCACCCAAGATAATTAAAAAGATTAAGTTGACAACAAAATCTAACCATCACATGTTATATGTGTGTGTGTGTGTGTGTGTGTGTGTGTGTGTGTGTGTGTGTGTGTGTAACTGGCTATTAATGACCAGTTAAAAAATGCACTTTAAGAAAACCAATGGTCAATAAGTAAATATATAGTTATCCGAGTCATATCTTCTGAGATACACAATAACAGTAATAGATGAAGACCACTTATTTAAATTTACTTTCTTGTCCATGAAAAGGTTGCTTAGATTGTACCTGATTTTTTTTGGTTTTGCTTCCATATCTAATGTAGGAATGGGCTAAATGATTGTGGTCAATAGTTGTTGAGTTTCTTGGGAAATGCTTTGATAGTCTATGGTTTATTTAATATTTTTCCCTATCTGAAAAAAGAGGCATCAAAATAATGTACCTGATTCATAGTTTTGGGTTGAGAAATTTTAAAAACAAAATACAAGATTGTCCTGAATCCAAAGGACTATATAAATGTTTAATTATGTTAGTATAGATTAAAATGCCCAGTAGAGATGTATCAGTCTTGCTGTAGACCATTTATTCTCTCTTCTTTTACATGAAATTACAGATAAGCATACATTATATGTTGCACTTGATTAAACACTTATACAAATAAATGGCTTGGCACTGTTGCTTCATGTCTGAACAGCCTAGTTACCAGGGAGGAGGTTTCCAGCTGAGCTCCAGGCACTTGTGGTTACCCTCGGTTTTTCTATAAAAATCCCTTGCATGATATGTTGGAATGGTTCTTTGGAAACACTTTCCTTTGGAGAGTAATTTCAGGATGGTCTTTGATGCTCTAGGTAACTTGCAGCCAGCTGTGTTTTAACATATTTACTTCATAAATCAGCTAACAACAAGGTAGGGACAGTGGGTGCACTAAGGAAGGAGAAATGCCTGCAGTAAAGGGAGAGGTTGGTGAGATGTACCCTGTCCTGCTGGCTGACCAAAGAGATTTTCTCTCTGAAGGTCTCAGAAGGAGCAGCTAGAATTTGCCCTTGAGATCTGGGCATAGTTGAGCGTGCCCGGTGAAAGCATTTTCAGAGAAATCAAATGTACTTCCTCAGATCACAGCATCCTCCCGGGGAATACCCTCTCCTGACGGGATTCTGCTAAGCTGTGGGAAACAAAATAATCTTTGTTTCCCTAGGACCCATTTACCAAGCACTTTGCACCAAGTGCCTGCCAGTGTGGTGAAGTGATGTCTTGATTCTGGTTTACCCACCTGCATTCTAATTCAGTGCAGCCTGTTCACTGACCCTAAGCTTGGCCTGGCTCCTACCTCGGGGCCTCACAGAAGAGAATGAACAAGATCATCTCCTTTCTTCCACTTCTGTGACTTCAGGTTCAATAAAAGGAAAGATTTCTTAAAAGGGGGGGTGAAGTTATTTTAGGCGCACAGGTACACAAGAAATGAGAGGGAGGACTGGTGGGAAATCTCAGTGGTTAAAGGCACTTGCTTACAAAACCTGATCTCTGGGGTTCGATTCCCCAGTTCCTACATAAGGACAGATGCACAAAGGGGAGCATAATTCTGGGGTTCTTTTCAGTGGCGAGAAGCCATGAAGCACCCATTCTCTCCTTTTTATTAAACAATTTTTAAAACTTGTTATTGATAGCTTCCATAGTTACAGACAATAAACCACTATGATTCCCTCCCCACCCTCCCTCATCTCCTCCCCCTCTCAATTAGTCTCTGTTTTGTTTCTGTGTTATCATCTTTTCCTCCCATTATGTGTTGGTATTACCAGGCACTGTGAAGTCATGACTATAAAGACCATTTTGTGTCTGGAAGTTTGCACTGTAAGCAGTCCTACCCTTCCTTTGGCTGTTACAATCTTTCCACTACCTCTTCCACAATAGACCCTGAGCCTCGGAAGTGTGATAGAGATGTCCCAGTGCTGAACACTCCACTGTCACTTCTCAGCACTATGGTGTCTTTTGAGTCATCCCAGTGGTCACCACCATCTGAAAAAGAGAAGCTTCTCTAGCCAAAAGTGAGAGCAGCATTATTTGATGGGTATGGTCATTTAAAAAAAGTGCTTATAAGGCAGTTTGGTGGGCTACATATATGTATTTAGCCGGACAGCAGCAGGCATTGCTCCCCTAGGGCCCACGACCTCCCCCATTAGTTCTTCAGAACCTGCTGTGTACTCCCTCCCATGGCATGGGCCTCCAGTTCAATTAGAGAGCAGTTGGTTTCTCCTATAATAGATGTGTCACTATTGCCCCACTTGGCCTGGCTGGCCAATCTTAAGGCTTGCAAGGTCCACTGCTGTTCACCACCATTGATGACTTCTCCCTCCCATAGGGCTGCCTGCAGCCATGGCTTTTTCCAGCTTTCTGTCAGCTGGTTAACAGGGAGGAGGTTTCCAGCTCAGCTCCAGCTTGATTTCTCAGTGACCTGCAGCTCAAGCATGTGTGGTCTTCAGCAATAAGGTCTTACCATCTCATTCTGGTGGGCAACCAAGAGCCTTGGCAATGGCCTGTAATGTTTTGGGGCCCCAGGAACCTCTCTAGCCAACAACTCACTGGAAGGTACCCCATCTCTGGCACTGAAGTCTTTCTAGTGACAATCTATGGCTCCTGAATGTGCCATGATCCAAAGAAGTAGGTTTCCATATGGCTTCTTCTAACCTCCTCTTTTTCTGTCAGCCTCTTTCTGTCTCTGTCAAATAAATAAATAATAAAAACAAAGAGAGAGAGAGAGAGAACACAGGAGAGAGTGATGCTATTTTTTTTTCCGGTCAAAGATTTAAAAAGACAGAGAAACTAAACTAATTCTGAAAGGACACCACTTTGTGGGAAGCCTCGTCTCCTGAGACAGCTCTCTTTCAGACCATAAGAATTAACAATCCATGAGACCAAAAGTGTGAAGAATCCTTGGAACTAATATTTATCTATTTGGTAAATATTCCTAAGTTTGCCTTTCCCTTAGATTTACCATAAAAACTGTCTTTAACATTTTAGCCAATCACAGAAGAGTATGAGGTGGAGTTCTGACTGTGACAGGGGACCCTTACATGAGGGAATAAAAACTCCAGCAGACTTCCTGTGCTGGGCTCTGCTTGCCTAAACGTGTTAACAGCTCCACACCCTTCTGGAGAAGTAAGCATTGTCTTGCCAACATTCTTTGGATTGTGTGCTCATTTTCAGACCCTGACTCATTTCGAACAGGTAGTTGCTCTGGTAGTGCCCTGGAGTTTTCATTTTGCCTCTGTGTAAGTTCCCAAGTGTGAACTTTGTCACTAAGCTCAGGTGTGTGTGCTTTAAGACGTTGTTCACTGATAGGACAAATATCCATTGACTCCCTTACACCTACCCGGAGAAGTGGGCCACCTGCTTGGCTCGAGGGACCTACTAGGTTCTTTCTAGATATTTCAAAGCTCAGACACCTTGGGAGAGGACTGGGTGTCTCAAGGGAATCTCAATCATGGTAATGCTTCTCATTCAATTTCCTGTTCTCTCCAGGTTTGGTTCACTAATCACAGTAAGTCCACTCGGTGTGACTGTTGCACGAAGCTTTTCCTGGGTGATGTAACCAGACATGTCACAGATGACAAATCAAAGTAACGATTCTTCCAAAATTCAACATGGCAGACCAAAGTGCTTACTGGGGTGTCTCACACAGCGCTCTGGGGAGCAGTTAACTGCAGGAGCATGGGTGACTCGGACAAGCCTGGGGCCACACAGGCCATGAGTCAAGGGAGCTGCCGGAAGCTCACTACAGCCCTGACTGGCAGCTTGGTCTTAGTCTCTCCTCCCTGTCATTGACTGCACCTGTTACGATGAGGAGGGCCCTGCAGAATCTGTGTCAGGGGCTCCCTGAGACCTGACTGGTTTATTCTTGAGCTTCCTCTAAAAGACACTGTTTGACTTCAGAAGAACTTGTTAGACAACAGCATCTAACAACCAGATGCTGAATCACATATCTGTAATTTACAGATGCCATGACTCATTCTCTATTGGGATGTGGAGGTGGGCTGGGGCTCAGTCTAGAACACTCTCATACGTCACTCACTTCTCCCAGGTCAAGTCTTGAGGCCATCATCTCACGAGGCCACAGAAGAGAGGATTCTGGCGGCAGCCTCTTAATGTGGCCTTCAGTTCTTTCCAAGAGGGCTTTCAGAATGTGGGAGCAGTGAGTTATCACAGGCCTTCGTACTGAGGGGCTAGCCTCATTCCATGGAGAGAGGAGAGTTCCTCAACATCCTGTCATGTTTATGCGCCGTGATCATTTTCTCTGTGCCACAAGACAAACCAACTGGACCTTAGCCAGTGGACGAGGAAGCCTGCCCGCCCTGGTGGTCTGCCAACACAGCCATGTCTACCCTGTTCATTCCACTGCATTGCATGTGACTAGAAGCACAGGTGGAGTAGAAAAAGGTGAGACTTCGTGATTAAAGAGAACTGCAGTTGGCTGACAACAAGCTTATTTCCCAACTTCAAATGTCAGAGTAATTTTCCCACTGATGTCTGCTAGGAGAAACTCTTTACTTTGAGAAGCAATAGGACAAATCAGACACTGTTCTTACTGATCACAGTGAGTTCCCTGGGGATTCTGGGAGATGGAGCATGGCTTGTTTGCTTCACGGGATATATCACGTTGACAGTTGTCATTTGGTGAGTATTTATTAAGCAGCAGGCATTGCTCATTTGTTTTTCTTTCTTTTTGTCTGTATTCTCTTACAAGCTCTCTTCTCAGAGAAGACATGGCTGAATCTTCAATCTGTAGTCACTCACCTGGCTCTTTCATCATACTTCTACTGTAAGTAATATTGCTAATGTAGTTCCAGTCTCTGTTGTGCTCTGCACAGTATATGCTGGCCAATAGCCAATGGTTAGAAACATAGAAGCTTTCAAGATCACACATAAGTGTCCAACAGGAACTATCAATTACCTAGTTCAATTATCATCCCAAATCCATACTCTACCAGATACTGTGATTTACTACCTGGATCCTTAAATAACTTTGACTCTCAGGTCTATGGCAAGAGAGTAGTTACTTAATAGACTGTCTCAAAATCAATGTGGCTTTGATATTTAGTGACTGAATCCCCTAGGGTGGGCAGGCATAATTTCCTATTAGCTTTCAAATGTCTTTTTCATACCCAAAGAAAAATGACATTACGGAAGTGCTTTTCAAGAAGTATTTGTGCTCATTTGAAAAAATAAAGTGCAAACACTTAATTTTTTTAACATTCATTTTATAAAATACCTTAAAAGAACAGATAAAGTACTTGAGCTTACATGATAACCAGAATTGAAAAAGAATGAATATAAATTAATTGAACACATAACTACTTTGCCACAATAGACAAATTTTTAAAAAAGGCATTTAAAATAATAAAATAGTAACTGGGAAGGAAACCCTTCACACTGTTGCTGCTCTGGCCTGGAACCTCTTCCTAGAAGCACTAAAATTCCAGTACCTGCGTTAGTTAGTATTCAACTTAAATGTGACTTCCAAATCTGTCAGGATGAGATTTCTGAAAACCAAATTCGATCATTCAGTGCAAGCTTAAACTTCAAGCTGAAACTCTGAGAAGAAAAGTCATGTCCAGACTGTAGGAAATGCTTGTGGTTGTGGGAAGTTCAGTTCACATTACGAAGACATCTGAAGTGTTCTTGGTGTGTGAAAGACTGAGTTAACAAACAGCCCTACTGAGGTTGTCAATAGGCTCTTTTGCACTGTGGGTAAGAAGATGGCAGGAGAGGGATGAAGGTTGTATTTGTTCAAGAAGTTCAACGCAAAACGCTTTGTGAGATTCAATTCTAGAACTGTGGTTGTCATACATATCAAGGGGTAAAAAAACTCCCAAATTTGTGGATATATAACTGTTGGAGTGACATTGATTGAGGATAAATCCCAAGTCCTTCCACATCCAGAACATCTTAGTAGTGACAATGATTTGTTTTAATCTCATGGATTATTACATTAAATCCTGGCGGACAAGGAATCCAATTCTAGCATTTTGAGAGATGGGTGGAACATCTGACTCGGTTCCCAGTGAATCAAGTCTGGGTCATTTCAGTGCATTAAATCCCAGTAGAAACTTTTATCATGAAAAAATATTTTGGATGATTTCTTAGAATAAATCCCTGTTTTGAGCGCTGTGCCTTAGGCAATGGGTAACTATGAATTTTCAAAAGTTCGTGACCGCTTCCCTCTTTGGACTGTGTGCTGCCACTTACTTCATTGCTGCTAGAAACAAAACCAACAGCTGCCACCGAGTAGAGAGATTGGAGTGGAATCTAGAAAAAATTACTTTAAAAAATGCTGCCTCTGAGGCCCCAGTTTTCTCTATCATCCTGTTTTTAAATTCTTGCTGAAAAAGCACATCTTGTCTCAAAAGGGGAGAACATACTGTATTTCCAAGCACTCCTATTGTACATCACTTGCTCATCAATTAGGTATGGTATAATAATGCCAGCACAACCACGTGGCAAAGTTTGGCTCCCGGATTGCACCTATCGTTGGCATAAAACGAACCAAATATCCAGTGCGAATGTAATGTTACATCAGAGCTTGGGGAACAAAAAAGTGAAAATCATGGTGACGTGTAATCCATATGAGCCAATTTTAGGAAGTATAGAAATATCTGTACATCATACCTCCTCATCGGTATATCATAGGGATATAACCTGCTCAAAAGCCTGTGAGTCCTCAAGTATTGTCTCATCTCATGAGAGCCAGACTGCCAATAAAGGCAGGTCTCACCTTGCAAAGGTATCTTCAGCCCTTTACCTGGGTCAACGTGGGTTTTATTAGCTAATTGGATGTCCCTTCATGTCCTCCCAAGTCAGGATGAGAGACTCGCTAGCTGATGCACACTGGATGTGAGGTGGAGTGGTAGAAACATGCACGAACCCATGATGGAGCCCAAATTTGGAACACTATCTGCAGGTTCAATCATTTTACATACTGATAGTCTTGTTTCATTTTTCCTTAAACAAAAGGAAATTGCTGGAAAGTTCTGAAGTTCTTCTGGCTGCTTTCCACACTTCATCTGTCAGACTTCTGTCATCAGAAATGAATATAAAAACAAAAAATATTATGCTAGAATCAGCAGCGTGTGAGTTTGTGCTTTCAAAGTGTCTATAGGTGCCAAGGACACTGTAGACGGTCAATAAATACTTTTAGATTTATTAAAAGTAATAATTTCTGAAGAACTGTCATTTTGCAAAAATAGGCAAGACTTTTAGCTCCTTTCATCTGACTGGATGGGGCAATGTGGAGAAATGAATGAGGAAACTTCCAGGGTAAATACTAACCCTAAACGGATTAGAAAGATGATTAAGAATTTTGGAGGAAACATAACCACAGTCGTGTTGTCCCTTAATGCATCCGAGCCTTCATAGTTCCACTGCCTCAGGAAGTGTGGGCCATAGCTGGGAGGAACCAGGCCGAGATCATGCGAATAGAAAACCTTCGGAAGTGGTTTGTCCATGATCTTATTTGGAGGTTTATTGTATTTTGGAGAAATGGCCTATTTATTCATTCATTTATTTACTTGGTTTTTCAAGGTAGGGTCTCACTCTAGCCCAGGCTGACCTGGAATTCACAATGTCATCTCAGGGTGGCCTTGAACTCATGGCGATCCTCCTACCTTTGCTGGCTTTCAAGGTCTTTTTCAACGTGCCTGCAAGTGACTCTGGCACCCAGGACCTCGTGTTCCTCCAGCCCTGCTCTGTCTCATGGAAGTGTGTTTCTCCCACACCCACATCTGCACTGACTCTAACGCTGTGGATGTTCACAGTGTTGCGGCACTCCTGGGATGACAAAGATGTATAAGATGAAAATTAAGGGTTACAAAACTGAAGCTAACAAGGGAAATGCCTTATTTCATATAAAACCCCTTAGAAAAGGCAGTTTATTGACAAATAAATGTTTTATACATTCAGGTGTTTCCCATCTTTCAACAGCGATGGTTCCCAAAACAGGGGGGGGAACTCAGTAGTGAAGACCACACACATTTGTTGTTTTTTGCATTACTTTTAAACATTGAAATTCAGAACCTTTAGAGCCTGTGTAAATGGAGAAATGGAGCTGGACCTGGGGGAGACCAACATAAATGGGTGAGTTGGCTGTTGATGGGGACAGCGAGGGCGGGGACAGGGAATGTCACAGCAGACCTGACCACTGCACGCAGGCTCTGTCAAGAACAGTCAGGTATCAAAAACCAAAACAAACTGCAACTCTGCAACGTGTAAACAAGGAAAAGCATTTCACAGATTCAAAGTTCAAGGGAAGTAAACGTCTTTAAATTATTTTGTCAGTTCAACCCTGATTAGAAAGTATGGCTAGCAGAACGGAGGAGGCCTCCAGCGAGCTCCTGAAGTCCAGGGTCCCTCTCCCTCTCCGCACACACCCCTGGGAGCCCTGGCACAGAAGGAGGCCTGCTGCTATAGATTGAGACGTGGGGAGACTGCGGGCGGGAAGGCGAACTCCCGGAGGATGCTGCGGGCCACGTCCACGTTGTTCTGCGCGATCTCTAAGGCTCTCTTCACCTCTTCGAAGGCATAACCCTCGCCCATGAGTTTTGCGATTTTCGCATCCACGTTCTCCACGGCTGCTTCAGGCCCGTGGGCTTTCCGGTGGTGAACTTCTGGAGCAGTTCTGCGAGGTCGTGGCTTGGGGGGTCTGGCTGGTGCTTGGGAACCATCTGTGGAGGTTGAGAGATGCCATTGAAACAGCCAGGAAAACATGAAGACAGAACAGAAGAGAGTAATTTCATTACTTTACGCGTTCAAGTATGTCTTTAGGGACTATTTTCTTTTCTTTACAAATACATTTATTTATCTTATGGTGACAGAAAATGCTAACTCTAAATTACCTAGTTGTGGAGGAATATACTAGTTTGACTAAGAAAGGACATTTAATTCCCGATTCTACATTTCACTCTCTAAACCACATGATGAGAAACAGAGGCAAGAAACAAAGCTCCTTCTAAGAGGACGGCTTCACCGTGCTGATCCACAGTTTATCCTTCATCGACGGGGCAGACTATGACTGATCAGACGCTCAAGCAGGGCTCGGAGGTCCCTACTAAAGGTAGATCTGTCTGTAAGCTAGCTGATATCATGGCAAAATATTCCCCCAAAGCCCTCTGTTATATCCATGTCATAGAACACCTTTTCAGGGAAATACACTTAATAGTTTCTCTTCCTACACCACTTTTCAGGTTGATAATAGTGGAAATTAAAAAAAAAATTATATGACTATTAGTCAACAGGTTGAACAAATTAAACATGGCCGGTTTATTATTGCTCAAATACTTGATCCAGGCTATAATGTAGGGAGCTTTGTATCAGAAAATAGAAACCTAATGAAAATATCAAGAGGGGGAACTGGGCTCTAGATAAGTGCTGACATGCTGCCCATGAATGGATGGTACTCTTAAGAGAAAATTAATTAGAGGCTACAATCTCATGCAGATCCCCAGGAAATGACTAGCTAAGTGAATAGTATAGTCTCATCAGAACACATTCATTTGTTTGTAGGAGACACCTGGATCAAACCACAAACTAATAAATGGGTTCTGAATGCTCGATCCTCAGCTGATGGCAGTTTGGGTTTTACAACCTCGCTGGAGCTGTGCTGCTGGGGGCGGGTTTATGGGGTTATAAGCCAGCTTCCGCTTGCCAGTGTTTGGCACGCCTTCCTGCCGCTGTTTGCAGTGCTGTGGCGGAGGTGATGTCCACCCCTCTCTCATGCCATCGTTTTCCTTGCCAGGATGGAGTCTCCCCTTGAGTCTGTAAGCCTAATAAACCCATTCCTTCACAAGCCGCTTTTGCTTGGGTTCTTTCTGCGCAGCAACTAGAATGCTGACTACAACATACACACACACACACACACACACACACACACACACACACACACACCACACACACACTCACTCGCACACACACACATACTTCAGTAAAACTTTAGAATCCTGTTTTCTTTATACATAACTCATGAAATTATGGTTTGCTAAATTAAAATTTTAGCAGATTGATTTTTTAAATTTTTAAATTATTTTCATAAACAGAGACAGGTAATTATACTTTGCTTCTAATCACTAACAAAGCTAATTCTAACAATTACTATAATTACTAATCAATTACTATAAAATTCCCCCATTTACATAATCTGTTTTTAGGTACTTAAGGTAAGAATAATCTCTAAACAAATACAAATCTAATTATCCTGTAATTTTCTGAGTGATTTCTAATATTGTTATTTTGTTTCTGTACAAAATATGGAACCAGTCCATGAATAATTATCCAGGTTTCAACAGAGTCGCTGTTGTATTCTAGTAAAGTAGGAAGACTACGACGGTCAAGGGGTAAAACTGAGAATTCTTCAGAATGAGATCCAGGCTGGGGAGATAGGTCAGGGCTTAAAGCACTCATCATTTAAGCCCCAGTACCTGAGGTAGATCACCAGACCTCAGGTAAGGAACTGGAAAGCTATGGTGGTCATCTGTGATCCCAGCACACTGATTCTGAGATGGAGGTGGAGATAGGAGAATTTTCCAGAAGCTTGTGGTGAGCAGAGCCAAGAACAGCAGAGTGAGATCCAGAAAGAGAAGCCTTGCCTCAGATGAAGTGAAAAGGCAAAGGCTGACCTGAAAGTTGTCCTCTGACCTCCACACACTACACATGTGGCTGCAATGCATGCATGAGCACACACACAAAGAATTAAGATGCTTGAGTTTTAAAAAAATATTTTATTTATTCATTTTTAAGAAGAGAGAGAGAGAAAGAGAAAAAGAAAAAGAGAGAGAGCACACCAGGGTCGCCACCTTATGGGTCTGGTTTATGTGGGCACTGGGGAATTGAACCCAGGGCTTTAGGCACTGGAGGCAAGTGCCTTAACCGCTGAGCCATCTCTCCAGCCCGATGCTTGAGTTTTTAAGGCATGTGTCCACGCACTTATGTATGCACACATGCGGAATGTGGAGACCAGAGGACAATTGTGGGTATTATCCTAAGGAGCACCATTCGCTTCTCTTCAGCCAGACTCTCTCATGGGCCTGGAGCTCACCAATTAGGTGAGACCCTCTGGCCAGTGAGCTCTGGGGGTCTTACTGATTCCACCTCCCAGACATGGGATTATAGGTATTGTGCAACCAACTTCACCCAACACATTAAATGGGTACTTGGGTTCCAATTCAAGCCCTCATCTCTGGAAGACAAGCAACTTACTGACTGAACTCTCTCCCCACCCTCTAATCTCCTAGTTTTAACAAACATATGTATTTTTGGTCTTCATAGATAAGACAAAAAAGGATACAGCCTGTCCCCAAAAACAAACACACAAACAAAAAAACAATGAACTTGAGATAATTATGGGTGAACAGAGGTCCAACTCTCATACAGAGAACCAGAGCAACAGGTGTAGAGATAGACCACTGCCTCTCCCTGTGCAACATCTGGATAAGTACGTTAAACTGCTGGGGCCAAGAGCACTAGAAGCCCTGGCTAACAGCAGGCCTGAGGAAAGCCTAGCATCAACAGGGGCTGCCACACCAACTCTAAGAGTAGCTACACAGTGAGCTCCTTGCACACCCTGCTCCCTAAACCCTACCTGCTGTAAGGGAGTCTCCATCCATCTGTGGCCTGCCTGGGCAATGGCCTCTCTGATTCCAATATGGCAAATACTATGCCTAAACTCACGGGTGATGAGCACAAAGGGTGTTGGGGGGACTACACCAGGGTGAAGAGCTAGAATCAGAGCGGACACGGAAGAAACAACTGACACGAAGACACACCTTCACATGAAGGATGGTGACTAACAAGACCACCACATGGAAGTGGGAAGATAGCTGAGCCATCAGGTGTGCAACTTTCCAAGGAGGAACACAACAAAACTTTGGATAACAGAACAAAGAGAAACATGGCTGCCTTTATAAGAATAACTTGTAACAGATATCACGAAATTGCAATGGATAAAATGCCAGTAAAAGAACTAAAAGGAGTGATTTACAAAAACAATGTGCTCCAAGAGGATCCATATAAATAGTCAAGTAGAATTAGGAAGAAAATGAGAAATAAAGCTAAGAGGTACTTTGCAAAAGAATAAACACAAATCTTGGAAGTGAAGACCTCAGTCAAAAAATTCTGGAAGGCTTCAGAAACAGACTGTATACATGTTTTCCTAAGTATCCCCTTCAGAATGACAGAAATAAAAAATAAGTGGGGAAATAAGTGGGGATGATGAATAAATATTCAAGACCTATAGGACACAAGAAAATTAAAAAAAAAAGCATCCACAATTCTGGAATACCAAAGACAAGGAAAGAAACAGTAAAGACACTGCAAACAAATTTAATGAAATAATAGTGCAAGCTTCCTAATCCTGGGAATGGTACAGGCAGCCAAATGGAGGAGGACTACAGAACCCAAATTAACACGAGCAGAAAAGATCCTCACTCCAGCAGAGTAGATTCAAAAGTGTCATTCATTCATTCTCTTTCCTATCTATCTATGATCTATCATCTATCATCTATCTATCTATCTATCTATCTATCTATCTATCTATCTATCTATCTATCTATCTATCTATCTATCTATCATCTAAAGAAATTTGAAGCCTTCCAATGAGGGCATCTATAGTAGTTTGAATGGATGCTCCCCAATAGATGCAGGAGTTTTATAAAAAGCTCTTAGCTTCCTGGCTGGAAGAGGTATCACTGTGGGCAGCTCTGGAATTCCAGCTGAAGGTATGCAGACAGCAGTCTGAGTTCTACTGTGGTCCTTGCTCTTTGGCTGCTGGAGTGTGCTTGCTTTTTGGGGTTATTGATAGTGGATCTTCTCTCTTTGCTAAATCTGTGAAGCTTCCGGTAAGTCTCTTCTTCCTCACATAAAGTGTGCCTTTGTTTGGAGGTTTACCCCAGCATCAAACCGCTGACTACAATAGACAGATCTTATTAGAATCAGTGAGTTTCATAACAGAAAGCTTATGGTTCAACAATAACATAAAGTAATGATTTCAAAATCTTTACAGAAAATACAAAGATTACTATATCTGGCCAGGCTATCAAGACCTTCTAAGATAAGCAAATACTGAGGCAATTCCTGACCATCAGACCAGCCATACAAAATGTTTAAAGGAGTATCATGTCTCAAAATGAAAGAAAGATAATCACCATCATGAAAGCATGCATAAGTGGAAATCCCACGAGAAGAATATGTAAACAGAACAGAACACAACACAGAGTAACCAGCAAACCATGTGGAGGAGCGAGAGATAAAGTATGTGCCAAGCACAAACAGAAAACTCAACAACACAACCTTACTTGTCAGCGATACTCTTGAAGGTAAAACAAAATTTACCAACTCCAGCAATCTGCCGTCTAAGGCAAACCAACGTCACCAGTAACGGCTCCAGGAATGACAGGAAAGGGTGGAGCTGTACATCTAGATGTGAAGGGTCACCAGAATCCTGAAACCCTGTCAAAGACATTCCAAGGAAATAGGAACCAAAACCAAACAGAAATAACTACAAATTATATCTGAAAAATAATTTTAAAAATTGCAGAGACAAAGAAGGTCACCATATAATGAGAAGGGATCAACTCAACATGACATATCTGTAAATCTACATGAACAAAGTTAGAATCCCTATTTTATAAAAGCCAACATTGTTATATCTAAAAAGACAGCTTTCATTCCAGTACTAGTCACAGATTTCAACACCAGATATCCACCAGGATCATCCAGACAAAAATACCAACAAACATGAGAGTTAACTGTACGAGAGGTACATGAACTTAACAGACAATTACAAAATATCCCACCCGACATGCACAGAGCACAGACTTTACCAGCAAAAGAAACTTTCTTGGGAATAGAAGATGTTAGGACAAACACAGACCTTAACAAATACAAATAGATTAAATCAAATGCTTCATTTTTGATGACAGCAGAATAAAATTACAAGTTATTACGAAGAATGATTTAGAAATTTATAAAAAACATCATGGAGACTGAATGTATATTCATAAGCAGTGAGTACTGAAGAGTTAGGAAGGGGACTTGTAAAATGTCTCAGAACAATGACAACGAAAACACAATCTACCAACATTAAAAGAATGTCAACAGATTATCTACAGTGAGAGGACTAAGCAGTGAGCACCCCCATGGGAGTACTGAAATAGGAGACTCATTAAGGATTATCATGCAAATCCAGGAGAGAGTTGAGCAACGGAAGAGCCACAAGGCACATGGGTGCATAAAGCCAGTTAACAGCAAACCTCAGAGTTAAAGAAAAGAAACAGATCACTAGAAAGCAATGAAAGAGAATCAGTTTCAATATCACAGCAAAGAAATTCCCAGGATCCAATGGCTTCATTGATAAATTTCAGCACACTCCTAACAAAGAGCTTGTGACAACCTACTGCAATAATTTAATGAGAGAGAACCATTGCAAACTCATTCTAAGAACCCACCATTACCCTGTGGCCAAGTCAGACAAGGACACAATCAAAAAAGAGAACCAGAGACGAATGTTCTTGATGAACACAGATGCAAACCTCTCAACAAGGTCCTAACGCGTCAACTTCCCCAGCGCACTATGGAGGTCAGGTTCATTTCATCTCAGGAATTGAACATCATCACCACGATCAAACTGGTTTCATCCACAAAAGGATTCAGAGTGTTTAACACGCAAATCCAGGTGCACAGGAAGCCCTGTACATGACTCAATCCTTTCAAGGTAAAGTCCATGAAGGAATTAGGTCAGAAAAAAGTTCCTCATGGTGAAGACATTATGGGTGTTTCAGGGTCAGGCAGCATCACGCTGGATGGGGAGAGGCCGAAGAGGCACCTCGTCTTAGATCCAAAAGACCAAGCTGTGTCCACAGTTACAGGTCTTAGTCAACAGAGTTCCAGGACTTACAACTTGAAAAGACCTAAAAATAAGAGGGGAGGAACCCAAGCTAACCCTGTTTACAGATGAAAGGATTCTCAGAAAACCCAAAGACTCAACTGAACGAATGCCACCAGCACATATAATGAGCTGTAAGTAGCAGTTACAAGATCAACATAGAAAAATTAATACAATAAATAGATGAAGCAATCCCATTCACATAGCTACGAATGAAATATCAACAAAATATTTCGGCATGAATTTAATCTGGGAAGTGAAAGACCTCTACAAAGAAAGCTACAAAGCCATCATAAAGGACCCAACACAGCAGAAGAGAGACAAACCAGAGGCAAAGCTGCACAACGAAATCTTGAGAACAACAGGATTATGAAGAGCTCTAGGCTACTTGAGGCAAAACAAAAACAAAACAACCAGGAACCATCATATAGGTTTGATACTAATATTCATTTTAGAGATTTCTGACTTAATGGGGAATAGACCAAAAGGGTTTTTGCCATTTCCCAAATCTGATGAGGAAACACAAAACTAGGAATGGACAGAGTGAATAGTCAAACATAATATTAAGCCAGCTTTTTTATTTTTAATTGTTTTCCCTTTAGGCAGTTTTGTGGGCATTTCTCTCACAATGCAAGCGTTAAAAGTAAAATACAAGCCGGGCGTGGTGGTGCACGCCTTTAATCCCAGCACTTGGGAGGCAGAGGTAGGAGGATCACCATGAGTTCAAGGCCACCCTGAGACTACACAGTGAATTCCAGGTCAGCCTGGGCTAGAGTGAGACCCTACCTCGAAAAAAAAAAAAAAAAAAAAAAAAAAAAAAAAAAGTAAAATACAAAGAAGATTTAAAAATATGAATAAGCCCTCACTAAATTAAAGAGAAACAAAGGAGACTCAAAATGCATCAAAGTCCTGAACTGTGACTGTTAATGCTGAGCAATGCCTGGGACGCCAGAGTCACACTGCTTTTGAACACAGCACGGCTGTGGCATTCAGGAACTTACATTGGCTCTTGTCACAAGAGCTACACAATACTGGACCCTCAACATTCCTTCATAAACGGTGGAGGAACTCATGAGGTGTTGTTGGCAATTAAGGGTTGCTAGGGGCAGGGGAGACATTTTCTTCAGTGGTGTAACCATTGATAAGCTCACTGTGTGTTCCAGTAAATATTGTCCCATGCTCAGTAAGCAAAACTAACTAAACTCAGTGGGTCATCACGATAAACAAACGAATAAAACAGAAACAAATGACATCAAAGTAGAAGAGAGGTTACCTGGGAAGAAGACAGGGTTGAGTAGGAGGAGGTTGGGGCAAGACAAGGTAATGAGGAGAATATGACCAAAGTGCATTCGGCTCATGTATTAAATTGTCAATAAATAGATGAGAAAAGAGAATAACAAAAGCCCTGTGCAAAGAGAAGGTACATTATCATGACTGGCGTCAACTCACCTGACGAGGAAGGCAGCTGGTCATAGTCCTGTGACACCCTGTTGGCTTTGACATTTTCTCCGGGCAGTCTCCTGGCTGGAGGCAGAGGAACTTGGCCACTTGCTGGGTCAAAAAAGGGATCTTAAAAATAAAGGTAATTTTTTAATTAAATTGATGATCTCCAATGATCAGCTGAAAATAAAATTAAGAATTTTCTGTAAAGATTACAGCTTTCAAAAATAAATCAGCCAACTAATTTCATGACCATTAATAATCACTTTCTGTTTTGCATGTTTTTCTAATTTATGTAGCACTTGTTCAAACATGCTTTTACCATTGACTTGTGGGTAGAAAATTCTGCAGTTTTCTACTTACTCTTTCTAGATTACTAATCACCAAGTTGATAAAAATCACATCTTCATTCTGTTTCAATCTGAACTTTATATTGAAGGACACCTGGCTTAAAAAAAAAACTTGAAAAACGTGCTTTTATTACCACATCATTTGATGAATTTAAGCTTTGGATTCATAAATCTGTAACACAGACCTGAACTTTAGGATTTGTAAGTATTAAATGAATTCAGGTACGTAAAACTTTTGTACAGAGCTGAGAGGATGCCTTAGTGGTTAAAGGTACTTGCTTACAAAAAGCCTGTCAGTCTGGGTTTGATTCCTAGAGCCCATGTAAATCCAGATGCACAAAGTGATGCAGGTATCTGGAGTTCAGTTGTAGCAGTGAGAGGCCATGGTGTGCCATTCATTTGCTCATTCTCAATAAAATAAATTGATTTTTAAAAAGAATAAGGCTTATAAGAATAGAACTACTTCAGATCTCTAAAACATGTTAAAAATTATGCTATTGGTAAAAATAAAATTTGAGTATCTGCAGTAAAATGTGCTTTTTATTTAAAGAAACTATGTCAATCAAGGAACAGATATTTAAATTGTACATGTAAAAATTAGTTTTTGTGGTGATAGCAATGCTTACTAAATAAATGTAACTAAACAGAGAAAAGAAATCTTGTTGGAGTTGACATATTCAACCACTAAGACTAAGAGCTTAGGTGTTGAACACCAGAACCTCTGAAATCTCTGGTTCACGATAGTTCATCTGCTAGCATGTCCACCTTGGGTTTATCTTCTCTTGGTACCAACTCTGATATTACCCTCCACTTTTCTGAGGGCAGGATCTCATCTTCTGTGGTTAAAATCCTATCTCCTAACTCAAATATGGTATGGGCATATTAAAAATTATATGCACATTATGAAACTTTTGACTACTCAGGAAAAAGCACTACACATTAAAATTTTCCATAAGTCAAACTCAGTGAAACTTAAATTTTTGACATAAACATATAAGCATAGGTTGTAAACAGTAAAAAGATAAATTTTTATTTTTAATTCATGTGATTCTCATGCTAAGAACATATGAATATCTAAGAAAAGACAGGCTTATAATCTACCTATTTCTATAATAATTTTGGACTAGGTAAAGCAAGGAACATTCAAGGCCCTTAATTACTCCTTGCTTTTTTTACTTTTCAGAGTATCAATGACTTTCCAGAAAGATATTGTGGACAACAATTACTATACAGAGTATTATATTTACCAGCTGACCTCTGATAACAGGAGATTTTGAAAGGCAATAGTTTTTCTACAGTAAATTCTTCAAAAATTAAAGTTAATGTCTATACTTAGGATTAAAATGCCATCACCAATATATCAGTGATCTAGTAATATTTTGAGAAATTAACATGTAATATTTTGTACAAGAATGTTCACTAGCACAAATGATGCTGATGGCTGGTAAGAAAGGTCCCAGCATGCACTATGTGACATAAATCTGTATAATTATGAATTCAAATACACCAGCAAAAGACCGAAAAACAAACACACAAAAAAGGAAAGAAGAAAACCAATCCATAATTATCTTTGGGAGAAGGTAGTATAAGAATTTTTTTACTTTTACTTTTTCATGACTATCTGAAAAATTCGTCCAAACTTTACTTCAGAGTAGAAACTCTGCATATAAAGTCGAACAGGTGAGACAAGGAATTCTTGCTGTAACTGCACATGGTTTGGGGAATTTATTGGCTATATCCAAGCCTGACAAGAATCCATCCGTGTAGGAGCTAACTGTTCAAAGGACATGAGGTTCTCCATCTTTGCTGCTGTGCAAATTTTTGAGTGAAGAATTAGGTCTCTCCCCTTTCCAGTCACGATGTCCTGTATGCAGTAAGCTCCCCACTGTCCTCTGGGGTCGGAGACCTCACTGTCATCCAACGGACAGCAGACCCTTAGGACATGGGCCACTTCAGATGACAAATGCAATTTTCATTCTCAGCAATTCTTGTGGGTCTTATTTTTACTTTCCAATGTGACAAGTAAGAAACACAATCCCACAATCCCTTTAGGCTGCCCAACTGAGGGCAGTCTGGACAGGAAAATTCTAGTACATCTCCAGGTCTGTCTTCTCCTCTCTTCTCCGGGCCCCTGTAGCATTCTGGGGGTGGCTCACATTTTCTTTTCCACACTGGCTGCACTTCTTTAGGGATAATCTAGAGTCCAGAATCATTATAATGTGAGACTGCATCAAAACAAGCCCAGGGCTGTGAAAACATACGACCAGGTACTAGTTGCAGTTTCTGATGTACTCAGTTCCTGATTTGTCACTCTGAGGAAAATTCCCAGGAGAGGGAGGTGCTGTTCCTGTCCCTTCATCCTATAGCAGCCCAGAGAGCACTGCGGTGGGCAGGACTTCTCTGACTTGTTCTGGACTGCAAACCCTCAGTGACTCATATTACTAGAGGGCTTCATGACGCAGTCAGCAACACGACCCCCAAGCCCTCTTCTGTGGACTTCTGGGTCCCAATGGAGAAATTTCACTTATCTTCAATAAATTCAATTTTGCTAGGTTTTAGAAGAATTTGTGACTGTAAGAATTGATAAGGACTTGGAAAGAGATTGTAGGCTGGGGAAATAGTGCAAAACAGGCAGAGTAACATTGCTGAACACATTGCTCATTTCATGTCCTGCACAAAGACTTCCTGACAGGGAATGAAGAAAATTTAAGTTCATCCTTGCTTGGTTTTCCAAGCTCAGCTCCTGGCACAACGCTGCAAGGGAAGAGCCCATTTCAACGTATGGACACAAGGAATGATGCTTCTTTTAAGACAGAAAGAAGCACATATGTGCTAGAAGTTCCCCCCATGTGTTTTGGGGACAGGAACTCATGAAGCTTCTGTTGAAGATTCCTGATTTTGTTACAGTCTGACTGGCCTGTCCGTAACACATGGCTCACACACAGTAGTGGAAGTTAAGAATTTTACCAAAATAAATCTTGTGTGAAAGCCTAAGGAAGAAGCAGTGTCTGTCTTGATTTGACCGAATCACCAGGCTTCTCTGCAGAAAACACAGCTCTGCAATCTGAACACTGCAGCCACAGAGAGGCCACCGGGCTGGAAGGCTGGGAAGAGGGCCTGGATGAACGTGCAGAGCACAGAAGGCTGGGATGAACAGGCAGGTCTCATTAGGTATTTTCTATTCGACCGTGAGAAAACGTCAAACTGCTTTTCCTAAGACATCTATCCTATACCTTCAACCAGTGACAATATTTCTTCAAGGCGGCCAATCTCAGTAATCAGAGAACACATTTGCCAGGACTCGAGATTTCCAGGCTCACCATTAGTAAATGCTCAGAGGTCAGAGGTTCACCTCTGTTTAGTTTTATGGTTTGAAAACCACTGAGCTGAACAGTAGCTTAGCAAATATATTCTTTCATGAAGTGCAAATTTTTGAGTGAAGAATTAGGTCTCAAATATTCCCCAGTATTTCTTTAGAGAATATAATATAGGAAACGCTCTGTAAACTGATACAAAATACCCTGTGTAGCTCCTGGAATTCTAGCTTTGTTTCCAAAGGAAGAGCCACCCTGGGGTTTCATGTACTTGGGCTTATGTTACATGTTCAGCAGGAATATCTTTACCCTATGGGAGGAGAGATCAGAAAATTCACAGCAGCAAAACACTAATGAACGTATCAGAGTGTTTCCTTTATTCTGATAATCCAGACAAATGCAATCGGAGCATTTACTGTAGTCTTTTCTTGAGAAATTTTAAAAGCATAGTCATTTAAAAATGTATCAGTTTTTCTTAATGACCAATTATTTGAGTGATTTCACTAAAATACTAAAAATAGCAACAAAATATTTTAAAAAGCTCATAATAGAAAAGCTTACCTATTCGTATTAGTATTCAACAATTTATATTTTAAATAAAATTATGACACTAAGGCATATTTTACAAAATTTTAAGACTATTATTTGAATAAATTACTTTGGTGGGCAAGAGAGATTGCTCAGTTGGTTAAGGTGCCTGTCTGCAAGGCCTGATGACCCAGGTTCCCACTCCTCAGTAGCTACGTAAAACCAGGTGCGAAGTGGCGCATGCGGCTTGAGTTCATTTGCAGTGGTAAGAGGCCCTGGCACGCTCATTCTCTCTCCGTCTCTCTTCTATCTATTTCTGTCTGCTTGAAAATAAACCAATCAATAAATTCCTTTGGGAATAAGTGACAGGGAACCTGAAGTCTCTCCCCAATTCTATTACGCACTTTGCCATTCTGGCGCTCGGGGATGACTTCTGTTAACTGGCATTATTTGAATGACACCGTTGGTATAGCACCATTTCTCCATCCCATCATTCCTTGTTTCTCTTGCCACCATTGACATTTCTGTCATCAAATCAATCAACTGACAGACACACCAACTGCTACCCTTACCATGGAGCAGATTTTCTGCTGACAGGAACCTGATGGTATGATATGAGAAATGCTTTTTTTCTTCTTTTTGTTTTAAGAGAATGTCTTCCTTTCCCCTCCTACCTGAAGGAAGAAGGAAAAGGTCCTGTCCTGAGGAAGGCCGGCTACTGGAGCCAGAAGGTTTACACTGCTCGCTGAGGCTGTGCCTAGCAGGTGGCGGAGGAGGTGGCAGGGTTGGGGGGAGGGCCTCAAAAGCCTCTTCACCTGCAACGAAAGAAAGGTCAATATCACCAGCAGAACTTCAGTAATCAGAGCAAAAGCAATGATTGATTTTTCTCTTGCCGCTTTAACCAGCAATGCCCTGACTTTGATAATGGGTTCTAATTATGTTGTGGGAGGGCTTGGAGAGGAAACATACACAGAACATACTGACACACCCCCTGCAAGCCTGTTCGGAACCCCAGGCCTTTCTATGGAGAGCAGCACTGACGGCTACGGAACAGCTCAGGGTTCTGTTGTGACCTTCACACGACTAGTGCACTGAAAATGATTACCAGTAACACCAGCAAAGGAGAATTCTCTGTGCAACACCGAGTTCCTGGCCTATGAGGATCAAACCGTGTTCACATAATTTTGTGTCTCACAGAAGTTTCAATCATCCTCTAACAGCTGTCCCACGGGAGTTTAGAACATTTAAATTCTTCCAAATATTTATTATCAAAACATAGAGCAAACAGAGAAATATATTTTTTACGTAACTGTCGTATCTAGAGAAGAGTGTCTAAATGGAGACCCCCTGTTGTGACCTAAGAGGCTAGTGACTTACAGTGTACATGTCTGGGCCTAGCAGGGATAGACAGACCGAATACTGAAGCAAGCAAGGCTCTGCATAGTGAGCTTAACCTGCTGTATGTATCTTGCTAGTAGTTTTCTTACCTTGATTTTTTTTTTAATAACGTGAATTCAAAACGCTGTCAACTAGACAGGCTATGTATACACACCCACATATTCTAATAATAAAATCTCCTATGCTTAAAATTTAAATTGAAGGACTTAAACATAAATATGTAAAATTATTTCACCATTCACTGAGCTTGCCTTGGAAAAGTAGGCAGAATATTTTCTCTAATGCTCATAAACATTTGTATAATTTAAAATGCTTGAAGATATAGGAGAGAGAGACAGAGAGAGCATGCTATCTATGCCGTTATCTTATTGACTCTGGAATAGCCCTGTCAGACCGCACACCACATCACTGAGCGACTAAAGATCAAGATCACACAGCTTGAGGCTAGGAGTTAAATGCCTTGAAAAGAGCTACAAGGTGTGCTTACAGGTGACGTGGCTGGGTGGGTAAGAGGCAGAGAAACACACACAGGTGGCATCCAGGAGGGTGTTGGCCACCAGGAAAACTGGAGCCCTGTGGAAATGCACAGGGGTGGCTCCTTGGTACATAGGAGCAGCTCCAGGGAAGGCAGAGTAGAGGCACAGGCTGGAACCTCTCTCTTCAGGCCTAACCATGCAGTTACCATGGCTTTGATCTTTGCTAATGAAGGACCAATTCCACCAGAGCAGAAAGCCTGATGGAACAGTAGAGATCTAGGCCATACGACTTTGCAAACTGCAGAAGAGAAACTAAGCATCTAGACAAGGAAGTGAGGAGGTCTGGAATTTAAGCAGGTGTGAATGAAGCCCTGAACCATAAAGCAGGGACAACATAACTGCACAATTTGAAACAGGAGTTGGTGGTGTTTATTGGTAAAATGGAAGTATTCACTTCATATTTCTGGTGTCCTAATACCCAATTCAGAAAGGTTTATTGATCTACATCAAACATTTTATATGGCGGTGACTTTTTATTGTGACCACTAGGATGAAAGGTGACCTCTCAGTTTTCCATAAACTAGTATATAATTTCCCATAGTTCAGTCATTTCATTCTGAAATATGGAGAAGTTCGTATTCACTGGGCACCACTATACTGAAGAGAACCCCACTTAAAATTTCAAGTAAGCAACTTCACACCACCTGTCCATGGGACAGGGAACAAAGCTCTTGTGACTTTATACCGTTAACTTGTCCAGAAGAGGTGGCCTGGAAACCCCGACTGGTGGCCAGCTTTTAAACCATCATCTCTTTTCAATTATTAAAGGATTACATAGTAGAAATATAGCCCAAAACTTCTATAAATTACTAAAGTAAGAAATTACTATAGAAAATTCAGATGCACACAAAAATACAGAAAAAAAAAATAAGGGCTGGAGAGATGGATCAGCAGTTAAGGCATTTGCCTGCAAAGCCTAATGACCTGGGTTTGATTCCCCAGTACCCACATAAAGCCAGATGCACAAAGTGGAGCATGCATCTGGAGTTAGTTTTCAATGCTAGAGGCTGTGCTGTGCCCAGGTTCTCTCCTTCCTTTTCTTGCAAAAAATAAAAAAAGTAAAATGTGAAAAAGGTATGTCATAGCAAAATAAAAAAAAAAAACTGTTAAAAATCCATGTAGGATTTAAAAACTTAAAACCATTTCCGTGTGGAGAGCAATGGTCACATGAGCACGGGATCAGCGGCACCTGGAGAATGTTGCTAACTTCGTGTACGTTCTCCACCCAGTGAGTCTGCATTGCACTGATTTCTTAGTTCTAGAAAAGCAGACATGGAGAGAAGTAGGCTTGTTTAAATGATTTTGAAAGGATCAACCTAATGGAGGGATGAGCAGATCATAATCAGAGGGCGTCCTGTTGAGCGAAGCACCGTGCTTTGAGTTGTGGCGAGACGGAGGCCTGGCAGGTGGTAATGGTACTGGATCAGAGGCTGAATCAAAAACATCTCCTGGAGGATGACACAAAACCTTAATGCACTTTTGGTACCGACACAGGAAGGCTCTTTGCCTTTAAATTCCGACCAGCAAGATGTAGATTGTAGAAGAAACGTATTCTATACCTACCCTTTATATAGATGCCTGAGTCTGGGATGCTTGATTTCTTCATCTCTGAAGACGTACCATGTGTTCCATTCAGAATACAGTGACCGTTATCACAAGACCTAAAGCAGAGATTACAGGGCAAGAATTATATGAAAGATGCTGGTAGAGGCGAATGGTGGGTAGAGAGGGAACTGACATCCCCCGCTATATAATAAAGCTTAGAAATAAGGACATTGCCTTTCTGGAAAAGACTCATTAATAACTTGTAGATACACTTGCTCTTAGTCTAAAACCTATTTTTAAAAATTTATTTATTTGAGAGAAACAGAGCCCTGTCTAACTGACAGAGCATTTCAGTTCACTTCATTGTGTAAAATAGAGAGAGAGAGAGAGAGAGAGAGAGAGAGAGAGAGAGAGAGAGAGAGAGAAAGAAGGGACATAATGGGCCTTCTGATACTACAAATGAATTCCAGATGCATGTGCCACTTTGTAGGTCTGGCTTCACATGAGTACCAGGGAATAGAACCCCAGCTGGGAGGATTTGCAAGCAAGTGCCTTTAACCACTGAGCCACCTCTCCAGCCTGGAATCAATATCTTATGTCAACTATATATGTATATATATGTATATATATGTATATGTATATATATATAGCATTTCTTTTTTCAAACTGTAAACAAGAATTTAAAGGCCACAAAAATGACTGATCCTTGTTCTTATGGTAACCAAATACCTGACAAAGATGAACTTAAGGGAGGAAGGAGCTGTGTTGGCTTACTGTTCAAGAGAGTACAGCCCAGCATGGGGGGAAAGCATAGTCAAGCAAAAAAAAAAAAAAAAAAGAGTGAACAGGAAGTGGGCTATGATTCTTAAAGTACCACTTCCTCCAGCCAGATGCCACCTCCTAAAGGTCCCACCACCTTCCTAAACATCATCACCAACTGGGTACCCAGTGTTCCAATACACGAAACTGTGGAGGACATTTCACATTCACACTACACCAGGGGCTTAGAAAGATCTCTGAAATTAGCATATCTTTTATGGAAGAGTGGAATAATACCTGGCCAAGGTACTGAAGGAAAAGAGAAGTCTGTGCCTAGGCAAAGATTATAGGAGTTCCAATGATTTCATTCTTTTTTATGTTATTTAGCATATTTGTTAATATAACTTAAATCTTCTTTATAATAATACATCATGAAAAAGAAAGAAAAGTTGAAATCCCAATTATTGTTCCATTAAAGTTCTAACAAGAACATACAAAGAATAAGAGCCTCTAATACTATTTTATGGTATCACGACAAAATTCTTGCTTTCTGATGCTTTAGAAAAACGAGTGTACCTAAGTCCTTGGGTAGACATCACCTTCTTTAATCTGGGTGACTCTAGAAGGTAACAGTCACTGAGCAAATGATTTTGTTATAGGCACGAACACTTTGCAATGGTCCTAGGAACACAGTGGATGATGGGCCTGGGAAGACTGAGAAGGAGCAGGAGCTACAGGGCCTCCTTGCCATATAGGCCTGGCTGAGTACCAGCAGCCAATGAAGGGCCACGGAAGGGAAGTTTACATTTCACTTTTCTCCTGAACTGCACTGAGTTATTGGAGCACAGTAAAAGAACATCCATAAGCAACCAGATCATGGGTATTTCAACAGAAAGCACAAAGAGCGCTTCATTTGAAATTCCTATCTATTCTCTCTGGTGGTCACTTTTTACCAGGCCAGAAATGGTTCATTTAAAACAGTATTGAATCTTCATAATAATGATGGATTTTGCTGAAATTGAATTTTTTATTTATGGGTTCCCTTTTACTCATATTGACAGTTTACTTATCTGGACGTTCTAAAGGTGGGCGATGAGCAGAGAAAGAACTGTTGAGCTGAGAGGGAACTTTGGAGATGCTCATCCATCAGCTTTCAAGAACAAATGAGATGAAGAATTCACTCCAATTAGGCTTAGGGATTATCAGCATTTATTACTTCTCTACAACAGGAGGAAGGTGGTAATGATGGTTATAATTCATTACTTTCAGGATCTGGGAGACCTGCCACCAACATCTCATCTACTGTAATGTGACAATTAAATTTTAATGTATTAAAACTATATCCCTCATTCCTCTAGTCATGGAAAAAATGATAGTCCCAAGGAGACCAAAAAAAGCTCATCCCATTTCAGTTTGTAAAAGCAGTACCCATTTGTCAGAGAAAAAAGAACTGAAATTTGTAACCATTGTACTTGATGAGAAGGAATTACTATTTTTTCTAAGTAGACACTTGGTTCGTCTGATACAACAAATGGTTTCCCAGTTGTTTGTTTCCTTAGTGACACTATTTTATCAACAAATGTCTTAAACCCACAATTAGCAAGAAGTATATTTATTAGTTCTTGCTTTGCTAAATGAAGCTGGATGGCAGAGTTTCTAATGTGGTTAGGACTTTTACAGAGCACTGAGCTCTCCAGGGCATCACTGAATGAGATCTCTCCAGGGCATCGCTAAGTGAGATCTCTCCAGGCATCACTGAGTGAGATCTCTCTAAGCCTTTGCTGAAAGCTGGTGCACAGGAGCACCTGCTCCTCTGGTTAACTTGGAGGCATGCCCATTCCCAAGTAGAAATTCATTTTCTACCTTCCTGAACTACCTGAAGGACGCAGTACAATACTTCCTAATGTTTTCATGGAGAAAGAAGGGAGTGCTATGCTATTGAAGGATTTTCACTGGGTTGACTAGACCTTCAGAGGAAACAGCGTGCTAAGGACAGATGGGACAGAAGACTAAGTGTTCATGGCTCCTTTGTCTCCACAGCAGCGCCAGCAGCAGTAACAGCCCTTGTTTAAGTGCCAAGCACAGCTCCAGGAGTATTGTGGGAAAGACTGGAACTCATAGCTTTAAAGCAAAGATTTTGTCACTGAATACCTCATATATGTAAATCAGATACATATCTATGAAGGTTATTAGATTATAGCTCACTGATTCAATTATACATTTGCATAGTTATGCTTCTATTTAAGACAAATTGGTTTTTTAATACATGCAATTCATTATTAATATCTCATATAAACCTAAATATGGTGGATGCTAAGAGACCAAGGACAGCCACATCCCAAATTTTAGTGAAAAAACAAAAAAAACAAAATAAAACAAAAAAAACCATAAAGTCAAAACAAAACCACTATTCTTTATACTCTTGTCTGACCCAAGGGATGGTAAGGCAGTGTTTAATAAAAACAAACACATTTATGAGAACTAATATTAATTTTTTCCTCCATCATTTTAAGAATATTAGAAGAATGTAACATATCAAGCAGAAAAATGAATATAAATAAAACCAGTCTTTACATTATGAGGAAACACTGTAAGGCAGTGGATACACCTTAGCACTAGTTTCTAAGAACTAACTTTTCTTCAGGATATATGTGCTTAGAACTGATGAAACTCATTAAACAGCTTGGTGGAGGAGCATGATTAATCACCAGTACCTGTTATACAGAGCCACATTTTATTAGACCATCATTTTTCTAATTAGTGCAAACAAATCATCCTATTGTACTTAGTTTTCTGGGAAGCAATGCAGGACGGAGGTGCTCTGCAGCAAGTGAAGAATATTTAGTTTATTCTTTATTAACTGTAAGCTTTATCGCATGAATGTATGATGGTCATATTCTCACATCCCCTCCTCCACGGGGTTACTGGCTTCACCAGGGAAAGAATGCACGTGAAGGGCATTTAAATAGACGGAAGAATGGCATGATAAATGAACCCAGGCTGGGTGGTGTGGCAATGCTTACGCAGAGGTGAGGTGGTACAAGGATGCCATGTTCTTACCGAAGAGGAGGTTTGACATTATGACAATGAGAGGGTTGTGAGTTCAGGGAAACAGGATGGGAGGAAGGAATCTTGTATTCCTCATCATCTTCCTCTACGGCATCTCTCGTGTGCTCTGAAAGACAGTTTGCTAACGGCCCGGCACACCTACCAAGGGGGAAAAAATTCAATCTAGTTTAAGCACAACAAACATGTAAGACATGGAGTCTGGTGTGACACACACTAATCAATGAAGCTACTTTGTTATTTACATTCATTTTCAATAGACTGACTGATTCTTATAATAATCAGACAGAAAGGCTATGCAATGTATTTTCTATTTGACAATGGCACGGATGCATATGATGTACACTGGTTATATTTATGCCCCATGATTCTCTTGTGTCTTCCTCCCACTCCTATTGAATGCCTCGCCTTCTCCCTAATTAGTCCTCTTCTAATTTCATTTTCTTTTTCTTTTTTGTTTTTGGTGACCCACTGTGTTTAATGAGGGCTGCTTCCATCATGAGCATGTGTGGGCATGTGGACAGCATGGAGGCTTTTCTTGATGTGATAGAAGAATTTCTTACTCACAGTTCTTAAAAGTCAATAATGATCCTAATAAATTTGCAAATTAAAAAGGGTTTTAGAGATATATAAAAATGTAGCTAATTATTCAAGAAAACAATGAGACTATTAAGATTTCATTTCAATTTTACATAAATGGATAAAGTTGTTAAAATATAAATGTGAATGAAAGGTTTATAAACTAATATGCTTTTAAGTGTTAAAATTTTTGTTTGTGAACATTACTCGTATTGAAAAAAATGTATGTCATAGAACTTCACTCTGTGAACTGATAATTGGACTTGCTAGATTCCCCCAACAATGACTAAGAAGTAAAACTGCAAAGGACAATTAGAAGATAATGAGAAACTTATTAGTCTTTGAAAGTAGAGTATGCCTTGAAATATGTGACTATGCAAACAATTAAAATGAGTAAAACAATTATCAAACACTTAGAGAATATTTTTGAACCTTTTACTTATCTACTCGAGTGAACAGAGAAGACAAGACAAACTCATGCAGACACGTTAAAAGGAACTCTCTGTTGCGTCGCTGATTCTGGCATTGACTTTATCCTTTGCTCTTGCCAGCGAAGGAGCTGAAGCGGACATGGTCAACCTCTACCTGGCCAACCGGGAGGCACCCAAGTATTTTGTCAAACAACAGAAACACATATGGATCCACATATGTGATCATCATGAATTTGATAAGAAATATGTTTCATTAAAAAAAAAATCTGCATGGTTGTAATTCTGCAGCACCTTCTGTAGGGGGAGGAAGAGGCCTTTGGTATAAAATGCCTCATGCCTCAAATCCCTGATCTGAAAGGTTTGGAACGAAGGGTTTCAGAATTCAATTTGTTTTAAATATTCAATATTTGCATAAACTTTAGGGCATCCCTAACATAATGCTTAAAAAGTTTTGAATTTTGGAGCATTTTTTATTTCACATTTTCAGATTCATGATGCTTACAATAAAAAATAACTTCAAGGGTTTTTCTTTGTGCCTATTTCAAATTCTTTTTTTTTTTTAAATCTCAGGTTATATAGCTAAGTTTCTAAAAAGTTAAGAGATCAGAGAAAAATTTCTCCTAGGGATGCTTTCTAAAGTTTACTTTCTAGTCTTTCTTTGAAGAAGTTTTCAATATTTATCTTTGAATTGTTTGTTGGAGCTATCTTAGAATTCCAGCGACAGTTCCTGGTGACCTGATTAATGCTGCTGGTGTGACTGCACACAGCACAAGCTAACCTTCACTGGTACCCATGGGGGCTTAACCTGGAAAGAGACCAACTAAAGGTGAGCAAGCCCATGGGGTAGCAGTATGGTGATGTGGGATTTAAATTCTTGTCACCATAGACATGAGTTTAGATGTTCCAAGACCAGAATGGTTCTATTACCAAAGGAAATGAGACTTTTCTTTCTTTTTCTGGGCCCTATTGTAAGTTCATTCACAATGCAAACTCACAAACATACTGCAGAGAAACTTTTTCAGCCCACTCTGCAATAAGCAAAGTAAAGATTATTCTAATATATTCTATATGTGCTGTAGGTTATTTTCAAATGATTTAATGTTCTTGAAAAAAGCAAGCTCACTGTGACTACAAAATGGAAAAAATTACATACATATGTGCTGTGGCTAATTTTCTAGTTTATGTTCAATGATAGAAAATCTTGTCTAGGCACTTTTCAACCATTTTTAAAGCTATAAATCAACTCATATAAAGTGAAATGAAACATTTATTTTATGGAATACAATGGCTTGCTCTTAAAACTTAGTAGTTTGATATTGTTAGATTAAATGGATTTTGGTCAATTTTTTCTAGAAATGAAAAAAGTCTAGAAATGAAAAAAATGATACTTAGATGTAAACATTAAAATATCCACGTATATTTCCCATAATCATTTTAATGAAATCCTTAAAGTTTTATAGATTCTCTTATGCTCTTTAATATAAACTTGCTGTATAATATTCTAATTAAATTATAGGCGAGCCAGTTTGTGCCATTCCAGCACATCATTCAACATTACATTTCTAAATAAAAATGATCTAATTGAGTTCTGAAAGGCAAAGATGATTTCTGTAATGAGAGGAAGACAAAGGTATAAATTAAAAAGAAAAGTTGGATAGAAAGTATTGGGGGGAGTAGCCAATCAGGAGAGAGGACCCAAAGAAGGAACACAGAGCCAGCTTGTTTGAGCAAGAGAAGAGTACAGTGTCTGATCCAGCCATCCAATCAGCTTCCTTGTTCCAAAGCAGCCCCTAGCTCTGACCTGTCTCTCCTCCCTCTCCCTCTCTCTGTCTCTCTCTCTTTCTGACTTGCCTGAGTCTGAGTTACAAGCCCACCACAATAAGATTATAAATAGATCCTTACCAGGTGGGCAAGGCCTTAAAAAAATTTTTTTTTGCTTCTCACCTTTCCTGAACTTCCAGGTTCTGGTAAGTGCCCCCCCCCCCATTTTGGTCTTGCTGGTCTGAGATGAGGGGACCCAACCCCTACTCCTACATGGGCTCCCATCCCCCTCTGCCTTCCACAATGCAGGAGCTCTCTGCACTTCTCTTTTCCTCTCTAAGTCTAATAGCCTCTCTAAGCCTTACCCTCTGGTCTATGGATTTAATTCTTTGAATTCTTAAGACAAGGATCCAGGGTACCCTAAATTTATTGGTACAACTGGCATTGTCAAGGAGCCCCAAAACTCCCATAACAGTACCCGAAACAAACCTATACCCAGGTAAATAGTTACACTATTTGTAAAAATAAGTGGATTTTTTTTCTACAAACACCAGAAAAACCAGACTCAATTTTCCTTAACTAAGTGATAAGGTGGATACATTTAGAACTAGCATTACTCCTGTTTCTTTGGCAGCACTGAAGAAGTCTAACCTGTGAGACACAGGATGACCTCAATCACAGATAGAACTTATGGTGAGGTCTTAGGATCCCAGAGGAATCAAGTTGTACTTACTTGGCTGGCACCACCTTAAAGATGCCAAGTCCATCCACTATTTACACTTTCTACTTCCCTAGCTGCAGATACCCCTGGTTCCCCCTGTATTCTGCATCATGGCTGTCCTCGGCTTTACGCATCATGGCCATCCTGTGCACAGAGACACATGGCTAAATTGTGCAGAGCTATCCTTCCCATAACCCGGACATCTTAGTACGTTCGTTGTGCTTTGCTAATTTGCCTCTGAGAGACTGGTTGATAATTTTTTTCCATGTGCATGTTTGAAGCACACTATGAAAGAGAGGAATTCTCAGGGAAACATAGGGTGCTAGCTTCATACTACACTTAATGAAGAACTTTTACCTTTCAAAACTGAAGGAAGGCTCCTCTTACTCAACAAAGCTTACATACTCGAGGTGTGGGGCATTATTAAATCACAGGTGACTTTCTTCACCTCCCTTGCAACATACCTTAGACATGACCCTTATCAAGTGGTTTTCTTTCCTATCTGGAGCATATTTTTTTGGGGGGGGGTTCGAGGTAGGGTCTCACTCTAGCCCAGGATGACCTGGAATTATGAAGTCTCAGGGTGGCCTTGAACTCATGATGATCCTCCTAGCTCTGTCTCCCAGGTGCTGGGATTAAAGGCGTGCGCCACCACACCCGGCTTTGGAGCAACTGTTGACACTTCAATTGTACCAGCAACTTTCTCAGTGAAATAAAAAAGCAGGAATCTCCATTGTTGTGTATGTGAGACTGTCGAAAAAATTAACTGATTTCCTTTTAACACTTTTTCCCTTCCATTATGTAGAATTAGTGTATGCCTATTAACTAATGTGTTTTACACATTACTACAATGCATTTCACTGTGTCTTGAATTGGAAATGTTTACGGGTAGACCCAAGTCCACTAAAGGTTAGTAGTTTACATGTAACTGAGCACTTATAAGCTTTTAGACAAAAGTAATGAGTGGATATTAGAGAAACAAGCTAGGGAGGAAAAAAAGTCAATCATTTCTAAGAATCTTTCACAATCCAGAAAAGCATTTTAAGTATTATAGGCCTCATTTCTTTTTGACATATAAGAATCTGTTCACTAATAAAATGTGAACATTAGGATATAAAAAGTATTTATTAAACAAAAATCTCAAGCTTGACATCTGTTCTATTTCCTATGTCTCATACAAGGAACAGTGACCTCAGGAAAGCAGCAGAAGTGAATTGTGATGTCTGAAATAAGTCTATAAATGCAGATATAAAATCTGCAGCATAGAAGCCCATTCTCCAGGGCTGGAGAGATGGCTCAGCAGTTAAGGCACTTGCCTCCAGTGCCTAAGGCCCCAGGTTCAATTCCCCCAGGTCCCACATAAGCCAGACCCACAGGGTGGTGTCCCTGGTGCTCTGTCTCTCTTTCTCTCTCTCTCTCTCTCTCTCTCTCTCTCTCTCTCTCTCTCTCTCTGCTTGAAAATGAATAAATGAAATATTAAAAAAAAGAAGCCCTTTCTCCAAATATTACCATGACGGCTAGAGGGCTCCATCATGGTATTAAGGAAAAGCAGTGTGCTACAACCTCAAGCTCTGAAACAAGCTTTGATTATAAGCAGTTTCTCTGACTTGTTTTAAGTGGGAGAATCCACTCTGAGGTCACCCTGCGCTCACGTTCAGCCCACATCTATGCTCTCCACAGATTACCTTGCGGCTCCTCTGCAGCCGTTTGTGTTTCTGTTTCAATGCTGCCCTTCAGAGGGAGGCCTCTGCTCAGGACCTCATCTAGAGTAAAACCCCAGCTGTCATCATTCATCCTGCGCCTGCCTGCTCCTTTTCCCTCCTCCCACCTCCCGCTAGCTAGGATAACAACTTAGCTCCTTGTTTACTTTCTGTTTTCCTTAATTGGAGCAGATTCCAATGAGGACAAGGGCTTTATCCTGTCCCTTGGAATATCTGCTGAGCACTGCAACAGAAGGAAAATAGGCAACTTGAGTTCTCTTTGCGTGAACCTGAAGCATCAGCCCCCCAGCTGCTTCCAAGATGAGTGACAGCCTTCTCCGTACCACCTCCCACCCCAGAGCACTCTGGGCCGCAGATATGAACCAAAGTCAACATACCACCTCCAATCAGAGAACACTCTGTACCACAGATATGAACCAAGTAGTGATGGTTCCCAGCTTTTGAAATTCTGTGATGACTATGTCAAAAGTACAAAGGGAACATTTGTCAAGTACAAGGAAACACTTGCCAAGTACAAGAAAAATATTCACTTCAAGCAGTGACATTCTCAGGTATTCTAGAACACTGTTTTACCTGGAAGCAATCACTCCATAAGTATATATGATAATGGTCCCATTGATTTGACAATATAGTATGTCAAGAACAATAAACATTTTAACTATGTCTGATTTAGTCTTTGATTAACTTTAAAAATCAAATACTTTCAATATAAATATAATTCAGCAAATATATATGTAAATGCATATTTTCATATAATTAAAAGTAAAACAGTTCAGATAGAATTTTTCTTCTAAAAAGTTCTTGTAATAATTTCCTGTGTTATGGGAATTTGCTTAAAACTTTGTAGTTATAGCTAAATGTCAGTGAGGTTAATAGAGATAATTTAGAAAAAAGTCATAAAATTAACATGCAATTAATTTCTGTTCACATTTACACCACCATGATTTTTAGAAATGAATTCTAATTCTCCTAATACTTGACACAATTATCAAGATGTTGATTAGCATGAAGGAATCCTTCCAGAACAGACTGTGCCACCCAGTAAATGGGCACCGAAGTGCCAATATCAAATACTTAACAACTGTACTTTGATAAATGTCTACAACAGCACAGTGTAAGCTCACAGCCAAGGGTTAGCTTCAGCACTCTTGAGTTTAACTCTGAGGTTTTCAACAGAGTTTGTGAGATCTCTAAGTTTATTTGAAGTAGCAATTAATAATTTTGCTTTGGCCGGATGTTGCTTTAGAGATACATCAAGATGCTACCATGACAGAAGGAAGTCAATGCGCCTTATTTCAACCCATGACATTTCCCTAAGACCTTTCCTCTAAGACTCCCCAGAGTCAATGATGTACCTACCGTACACATATTGTGATCATATACTCTAGTGAGAACAAAGTAGACACACGTTAATAATAATGAGAGTGATACTAGTACCCAGTGTTATATTATCACTAACAGATTGGGCCTTATAACATTAATATCAGAAATAATATGATTATAATTAATATTAATACCAACTCATACTAATTTCAGTAATGTCATATGACCAGCCAATAAATATGTTAAGTATTCATGTTACCAAAATTTCCTATATAATTATCAGCACAAGATGAGTAACTCTTAGATACACAGAACTCTTATTACATAGAACCCAAGATACTGAAGCTCAAAGGAGTTTTAGATATCACTTAAGGCAAACAAATCCTCTCATCCAGTAGACAGCTGGTGAAATCTAGGGAAGTTACCTTCTTCAAAATAAAGCAAGCAGATACTGCCGGAGAAAACCCTGTAGCCTAGTCTGATTTTATTCTGTTGCTTACTTCAGAATTGCAGACTTTTTCAGGAAACACAGTATATAGGCAATTAAGAAACATGTTTAGAATTAGTATCAAATGACAACAGAGAGCATGCAATTCCCTCTATAATGTAATCCATATGCTAAAGTGTCTAAATTAAAGAATGTCCAAGTATGGACAACAGATAAACGTTCCATTAATATTGAACCCTTACAACAATGGCGATCTGCCAGCACACAAAATAGGAAGTAACTTGCCTATAAGCATGCATTGTTAAAATTTCTATACTTCAGTAAGTGCACTGTTTTTTGAGGACAAACAAGGAGCAAACGGAGAGAAGGTACAACCACATGGCTGATCTTAGGTGCTGTTAAAATCTGGAGTGTTAGAGATATGCACACAATACACTTTGACTTCATCTCTGGGCTTCTTTACAGGAAGCAGAGCCTTAGCATCAGGCACAAGGGAGCAAACTGCACCCCTGCCCCTCATCTCACTGGGCCATAGAAGTTTCACAAGTAGAAGGTGAAGATTTAATCTCTAATCAGCAAGATCCCATTTGCTTCATTTTCTGAAATTCTCAGAATTAGCAGCGGTAACTAATCCATATATTTAGTGTTTCCTTAGAGCTACACTCTCCCTGGCCCTCTCACTGACTCAGACCCCACTACATAGGCCACGGGGCACTCCTATCCACTCCTGCGCCCACTAAATACCTGGCAGCTCCAGGAAAAGTTACTTTTGCAGACTCGGCCAATAGTTGAGTTTCTCCCCTGGTCCCAAGTAATACCAAATTTCACTCTTCCTTTCCCAGCACCTCCTTATCCAAGTGTACACATCCTCAGCTCCTTGGACTGCTTTGCTTTCTATGAAACGTTCTTGACTCCAAGTAGTGGCTCTTCCTTCACACTCACACAAAACATGCACTTCCCATGATTCAGTGCAGTATTCCCTCGTCGTTTCATGCAGGCTAATCCTGATTTCTAAAGCTGATTGAATTTCTGGAGGGTGAGATTCAGCTTATCCTTTTATGGAGGTAGAGGGAGTTCAGGGGTTTACAGAGAAAGGAGGGAGGAAGCGCTAAGGCTGCCAATCAGGAAAGTTGACCTTGGCAGGGAGGTGAGGCAGCTCAGCGCTGCTGCATGTCCCTGAATTTGATCCGCTGACCAAAGGGAGAAGTGGAAAATAATGGAAAGGAAAGAAAACTAAGGCACTTAACAGATAGAGGCAGGAGATGAACCACCCCTCACTTATGAGGCCAGAGGAAACCTTGTAGGAAGTGGTGAGATGAGCCAGAGACCAACCACCACAGCAGATCAGATAACCTGGGAAAGGCCAATGGAGACAGACACTGAGGATATCCAACACAATTCAAACCAGAAATCCAGAGACTCTTAAGACCTCAACAGTAAAGCAGACCTAAAACTCACCCACCATGACTCAGGGATCTGAGGTGCAGTGAACATCCAGGGTGGGGGAGAATACCCAGCACTATTGCCCCCCCCCCAGCAACAACACACAAAGGAAAAAAAAACTGGCTATCTCTAGAACAATCCATAACCCCTATCCCATGAACTGGTCCAGCAAGCCCACTGAGGAGGGCCCCCAGCCAGTTGGAGACAGGGAGGAGGGAAATGGATGTTCCCTCATAAGACTTGCTCAGGCAATGTATCAAATTATTGACAATATATATGAAAAAAAATTAAAGTGATAAAAGCCCACAGGAGAATCAGAAAATACATACAAGGTTTGCAATTCCCCAAATCTTATAAATCTAGCACTATAGCAGAACACATAATTGTATATATAGAAAACAATAAACTGTAGTAACAGTAATGTAACTTATGTTTTGTTTTTTTGTGAGACAAGGTGTCATTGTAACCCAGGCTGACCTGAGATGTGTGGCAATTATAGGCATGCAGAACCCTACCTGGTTTGTAAACCGGTCTTTTTATTTAACTGATGTTGGTGTGTGGGGGTGGGGTGGGGTTGTGCTTATGGAAGTCAGGGGTTGACATGGGATGTCTCTGATTGCACTCCCTCTTATTTATTAAGGCAGGGTCTCATGTGAACCCAGAGCTCACTGACTCTGCCGGACTGGTTAGTTAGCTTGTCTTGGGGATCTCATCTCTGCAGGGATTATACGGGGGATGTCATGCCCACCCAGCATAGGGCTCGAAACTCTGGTTCTCACACTTGTGTGGCAAGTGATTTGCCAACTGAGCCATCTCTCTAACCCTGCAAATAAGTCCTAATCATCCAATGTACGTCATATAAATTCCCATAAGAAATAGAGGCTGAAACATAGACCAGGGACCTTCAGGATGAAGTTTCTGAAGAGGAAGAGAACGAGAAGACTAGCATCAACATACACATGCACGCACATACACACGCACCATCATCAAGCAAGTGTTAGGAATCACTGAAAAATGGTCCAGTTGGTTAAAGTTCTGAAGGATCTCCCTGCTAGTATAATAAAGTGAAGCCAAGCTGGTTCTGGAGTGGGAAAGAGAGTTGGGGAGAAAGGAGGGAAATCAAATAGGCTATGGTGGATAGAACATGCTTACATGCTCCTTAGAGAAGCGAATGTGAGTATGGACATTCAGTCTTCACCTGGATTAACGAGTGTAAGGAACAGGGAATTTGGGGAAACTAGAGTCTATTTTGGGAATGTCAAACTGGGTAGTGCAGATAAAGAGGAAGAGAGGTAAGTTGGGGGAGAGAGAGAGGGGGGACTCTGTCCTCTTCTTGGTAGCAGGAAGTACTTAGTTTCCTTGCCTCATTCAGTGAGCAATCCCAAGTTTAATAAACCACATAGATACTGTGTGTGATCAGGAGCCAAGAACTGGAAAACATCCTAATGCCTGGTGCCCGAGTTCACAGGTCTGACTCGACTTTCTTATTCTTTCCTGATTCCCTTCTGTCCACCCTGTAATGTCTGACCTGAGAACCTCAAAGTCACTCTATCCTGTATCACTGTGCATGGACACATGATCTCCAAATTTAATACAACTTACTTTATGCTCGGGAGCAGGGTAGTTACTGGAGGAGGAGGAGAGAGCCGAGGAGGAATGTCATATTCTTCACTCCCAAGGTGGCCATTAGAAAAGACCTGAAAGCAAAGCAGGTGTTTAGTTCCTTGGATGTCAGTTCCTATAGGACCTTACAGTGCTGTAGCTCTTGGAATTTCACAGAGATAATATAATTTAAGTTTAATTAAGCATTGACATATAATTTCTTTAGAAATAGTTGGGTGGTAAGTGTTGATTCGGCACAGCCCCACAGCCCTGAGGTAATGCTATCACACACGAAAATCACATGCCAACAGTCATATGTATAATCCTATGTGTAATTATATTGGGGGAATTGTACTATGTACAATTATGAGCTTTTTATTGAAGAGTTAGGGATCAGGTAAAGAAAAAAGTTAGAGCTGGTAATTCTTTATTTTATTTTATTTTTAATTTTTTTTTATTAAGCAGAGAGAGAGAGAGAGAGAGAGAGAGAGAGAGAGAGAGAGAGAGAGAGAGAGAGAGCGCACCAGGGCCACCACCTTGTGGGTCTGGCCTATGTGGGTCCTGGGGAATTGAACCCAGGGCCTTAGGCACTGGAGGCAAGTGCCTTAACCGCTGAGCCATCTCTCCAGCCCAGAGCCGGTAATTCTTATTTCACTTTCTTCCAAATAACATCACTTTAGTGAGCAAACAACTTCTTGCCAACACAGTGCATGTAGACCCCAACAGGCCCATGTTCTGTCAAAGCTGATGCTTCTGCTCTGGCCTTCCAAGTGCAGAGGAACTCAAACATAATATTTACCTCATCAGTACAACAAATCACGATTATCATGTGGATCGTAAGATGCCATACAGAACCGATGTTTAATCACCATGAGTTAGGACATTCTGACTGTCAGGTTTATTATGCAACAGGAATTTTCTCAGCAAACTGCTCTTAGCTTCTCTTATAGTTTGAAGATTTGTAAACTCCTATGAATTCACATGTATAACATAGACAGACTGTGGAGAAAACATGATGGACTGTAACCTAGCAGCTCAGGATAATTTGGTCAATGACCTATTGCTTACACTTTTCTCTATCCTGTTTCAAAGTGCTGAGGCTTTGTAATGTAAAACTGAAAACATCATACCCTTCTCGATCAGTTGAAACTAAGACAGATTTAAAGGACACATAAAATATACCTACTTTTTCATGTCAAAGCTATAAAAACTAATTTCATAGCATTACTATTTTACTCTAAAAACTAGGTTCAAAACTCTAAAAACCTTAGTTCAAATTTATCTTTTCCAAATCTTTCCTCATTAATTCAATACACTACATTAGCATTCTGATAAAATATATTTTTAAAAAGATAATCTTATCATGGGCTCTTGACTGAGGGCCCAAAACCATGACATGGCATACGTTTCCTAACTTCGCTGGAGAGGAGAATTTTCCAGACAGTTATGAATCACTACACAGTTCAGTGACATTCTTTAACAAAAAAATCCCTCTAACTGACCAACACATGTATCAAACTACAAATGCTCCTTATTAAATTTTGCAGTTGAACTCACTCTTCATTGAAATTCTTTGCATACTGGTAAATTTTTGAAATTGCAAGTTTCTTTAAAGTTTTTGTCAAAAATACATTTAAGTTGTGTTCCTGAAAATGAAATGTGAATTTTGTATGCGATAATTTGTCTTTGGGGGAAAGTATCTATCATGTTGATATTTAATAAAAGTCTGGCAACAAATAAAAAGGGAGATGCGGAAAACAATCATTGTATTGTCTTTAGTCTAACAACAATCCCACGATGATTTTATAATGAAAACATTAAGAACACACCAAAGAAAGGAATACTAATACACCAAACCTGTAATTGATACCAATAGTCAAGCATCTACTGATGCTGATATCAAAGTATATTGCACACTAGATCAATGAGGACATAGATATATTGATATGATATAGTATCCTTAACATTTTTTCCATTACTATTTTCATTTATAAAATGGTAATTTTCATTTGTTTATAGTAATGGAAAAATAGTAATTCCCATTGAAATTAAGCACCATAAAGCCAAGTCACATGAGTAACAGAGCTGATCACTGGTAAAAATACAAACTTCCAATAAGAAGGTAACTCACTCCTTCTCAAGGAAGGTAATAAAAGTAAATTAAGTCAATTTTTCCCAATTCTGTGAAACAACTTCTGTGCTTCAAAGTGTAAGCATTACTGTCTGAAATGGTTTTGGAAGCATTGCTATTGATAGACAGCAGCTTCCAGATTTTTCCTGCCTGGGAAAAGTCATAGTTCCTTCTCTGAACTATTTCTCTGCCATCTGCAGGGTAGTTGTGCTACGTGGAAAATTCAGGCCCCACTGACTGTTTTAGTCCACAGAGTTTGCACTTCCTGCACAGGAGGGCTTCTAGATGGATTCCCACTGGAGATGGGTTCCGCACACTACCAGCTTCGTTCCCTGTGTCCGTGCTCCCACCTCGTGCCTACAAGCCACAACCAGCCAGCCCTCTCCGGATGTCTACATGAAACTTTCCTCATTCCTTTTCTACACTGCCTTTCAGAATTCCATCTACTTTTTTGGAAAATACGTATTTTCTGGATGGTCCTCACGTACCTTACTTCCCAAGTTCATTACGGACAGACACCCTCATGCTCACTAGACTTTACTTTGCCATCTCTGTGTCCCCACAATGTTGGGAATATCCTCACAGCTTACACAGCTGGGTCGGCGGAAGCAATGAGAACATTACTGGAAGGTTAGATAAGCAGAAGTGGAATCTGCATTGTACAATTTAGTATAAACTAGGTTATCTTAAATTTATATATTTCTATATGCCTCCAGATATCTCATGATACTAATTTTGATGTTTGAAAAGTCTTAGGACTCAGATTTGTCTGAAAAGAAAAGGTGAAAACATTTGATCAGAAACACAGAAAAATATTTTTATAAAATTTTTTGCACAAATAATAAAACTTTTATTTTTACCAAGCTACAAACACAAATATATTCCCACTCCTATTTATGTAATTCCCCCCAAACTATGCAAAAATACCCCAATATTTAATTCTTCAACATCATTTGGAAATGAAACTTGTGTACACAAAAGGATTATTTTTGAAAGACAGCTTCAGAAAATCATAGGTAAGTTTAAAGTCACTCATGAACATGTGCCTCTTCACAGAAAGTCCAGAAGCCACACGTCCAAGAAGGGGATCATGTGACAGAATATCTAGCAGCATCCTCAAAAGATCAGTACCCACAGGGTCATCTGTAGAGACCCTCCCTGTCAGGAACATGACAGGTTCACACAACAACCAGCCAGAACCCCACTGTAAGGCCGGAGTTAAGTAGGTAACTGGAAATGTATTTATGTTTAATGTTTCTGGCCTCAACTATTTTCTCCTCAGATATTCAAACAAACGTGTCAACAAAATATACATGTCTAATCAACAAGGCATCTATTGGGGACTTGTTTATGTGGCTGGAGTCTGGGGATTTCAGAGACCTTAAAGCACTGCTGAAGGAAAGAAGCTCTTACCAGTAGGACACGATACATAAGCCTAATAACTCTTAGCTTGTAGTCTTGTAATGAACTTAAAGTATTTTTTAGCTTTTCATTATGGTAGGTAGGATATGGAAGAAAAGGAAGTAAATAAATGTTGTGGAAAATTTTCCCACCAAATATGAAGGTTCTTTCTCCCTCAGTTCTCTCCACAATTAGTAAAGCAAGAAATGAGCATTTTATTTATCCTTTCTCCCTTTACCTTTTTAAAGAAAATGTATTTATTTTCAAGCAGAGGGAGATGGAGAGAAGAGAGACAGAGAAAATGCACACACCAGGACCTCCAGCCACTGCCAATGAACTTCAGATGCATGCACCACTTTGTGCATTTAGTTTTACGTGGGCACTGGAAATCAAACTTGTGTCCCTAGGCTTTGCAAGCAAGCACCATAACCACTGAGCAATCTCTCTAATACTCCCTTTACCTTTTCTGTACTGTCAATGCAAATACAAAGGAGCCACTGATGCTGAGAGCAGGTCCACAGTGCACATGATGCATGGAGAGATCTCACCGCCATTATATGATATGTTCCAAAATTTCTCTTTGTAAGATTTCATATGTACACTTATTTTTAACTTAACTTTTTAATGTTAAGAATCTAAGACTTCTTATCATTCAAATAGAGATATGTTTATTTTGTAGTATTAGCTATATTGAAAATACTAAACTGCAGATGGTAACAATAGAAGTTCTATTATTTGTAAAAAATGTGTATTTGCTTATACCTAGAAAAATTAATTTTGTTATGTGACAATTCATCAGACTTGATATCTAAATCTCTACATTGTTTCAATGATAAGGGAAAGACCTCACAGTAGGTATGAAGGGTGAGAACACATTGTACCATTTATCATCTGCATCACAAATATTACTCTACTAGTCTTCAGAAACATGAAAAATGGCCTGGGGAGATGCTGGGTGGATAAAGTGCTCAGCACTCCAGCCTGATCCTCAGACCCCAAGCAGAAGGCCTGAGGCCCTCTCAGGCTTCTGGAATCCCAGCATGCTGGGAGATTTTTCTAGCAGCAAAAGGAACAGGGGCAGCAGAGCAAGATCCACAGAAAGCCTGCCCCCCACGAGTGGAACCTCCAGGATGGACCCAGAAGTTGTCCCCCAGAGATGCAAACATATACACGCATGCACACACAGAGAAATAATGATGAAACTACCCCTTACCCCTCTTCATCCAACAAGTTATTACTGGAAGAAAATTTTGGCAGGCAAAACTAGGGAAAGTGAAATACATCTCTTGAAAACTGTAGAATAACTTCAAAATAAAATTAAGCCATTACTCACAATCTTCATACTCACTTCTCAGTTCAAGTTTTAGTGAGCTTGTGACTATCATAACTTGGAGGTAATTAAAGACCTGCAGGGTATTACACTAGCAGGGAAAACAAAAGGAAATAAAACCAACACTGCCCAGCCTTTGTGCAAAGCAGGAACCTTCTGGCAGAGCAGTGGATCACGAAGTCAGTGTCCTCTTACCTTGGCTCCTTCTAAAGGCAAATCATGGCGTCTATGTTTCCGCAGGACTGCCTCAGAGCCCACTCTGCCATGCCTTCCGTTTAAGCTGGAGCTGGCTGTGACTCCAGCCTTTGGAGACCCATCGGCCAGGATGCGACATCCCACCACCTGATTAGTCCCAAACAGGTCCCGGGGGCACCAGGCTTCAAGAGGCATTGGCTGGTCCCTGGAAGGCACACTTTCCCCATGATGGAAGTGTCTGCTCAGTCTATTGTCAGGCGGGATTGGGGGAGGCCGCTCCGGAGGAGGCGGGGGAGGGTCTCTTAAGGGAGGAGGTGGTGCTGGGAGTGGTTTGTCTTGTTTCCTCACCATGCAAGGAGAAGACTAAATGAGAGACAAAAATCAAAAACAGAGAAAATAATTAACAACAGTGTTGTGCACTGCAAAGTCTTAGAGATGAAAAGGACTAAACTGACTTTTTAGTCACAGGGAATATTAAATTTCCAATATTTTCTAAGTCATTTTTTATTAAGTTTTTTTTTTGCCACTAATGAAAAATTTAAAATTAAAGAAAAACTTACATCAACGTATTTCATAAGTAATTTTTGGTAGAAATGAGAATGAAAACACAAATTTTATGGGAACTAAAGAAGTAGGAGTTGAAAATTATGTATTAACTTTGACTGACATTACAAGATCATAGCAATAATTCATTTTCATGCATTTCTATGACCAGAAATGTAGAAGAAATTCATCCAAGTGGTTGCTATTGGCTTAATTTTAAAAAATATTATTTTTATTTATTTTGAGAGAGAGAGAAAGAGGAAGGGAGGGAGGGAGGGAGGAGGAGGAGGAGGAGGAGGAGGAGAGAGAGAGAGAGAGAGAGAGAGAGAGAGAGAGAGAGAGAGAGAGAGAGAGAGAGAGAGAGAGAGAGAAAGGGAGTATGGGTACACCAGGGCCTTCCGCCAATGTAAATGAACTCCCGACAAATGAGCTTTACGTGGGTGCTGGGAAATTGATCCTGGGCCTTCAGGCTTTGCACGTAAGCACCTTTAACCACTGACCCTTGGTTTACTTTTTGAGAAAGAAACAATGGTAGTAAGTTTGCTGTTTTTAAATTTTTGTTTTCAATGGAAGTGGTATGGAGATACCTTGCTTTGGCTGTATCATCACATGACCAGAAAGTGAACCGCCTTACGAAAGAGCAGTATTATCACAGGATGACTATTGAAATGAAAAGAGAAGCCCATTTTTCACATTTGAATATGAAGGTCTATCCCCTAAGGTAGATGTGTGCCTTTCCTAGCTTTTAATCTTGATTTTTAGCCCTCTCTCAATAACCACCTGTGCTTTTATATTAGCAATACCACAGACAAAACAATAGTGTTTGTTTACATAATTTTTGTTACATACTAGTAGGTACTAATATGAGATTAAAACCACATTATCTGTAATGAAAAAGAAGTAAATGCCATAAAACATTGTACTTCCTACTGGTTTATACTTAAGCATTTTAGCTAATGGAATCTAATTGTTATAACCTTATACTTAATAAAGAAAAATATGTCCTTATCAAATGTAGAAGGAAAAATTCACATAAAAGTAACATAAACTGTAGGCTTAAATTTACATAGTTAGAATTATGCTTTTAATATTAAGCAGTAATGTAATTACTTTGCAAATATTGTAATTTATTGTAATTAATTTCCCTAGGGTAAAAAAGGAATACATATAATTCTCTTCTGAGTCACCTTGAACACGGACAGTAATTTATCACACCTTAAGCCCTTATGCAAATACACCCCATCACATTTTTCTTGTCATAACATTACGAAAATGAGTGTAAAATATCATTTGATAACAGCATGCAAATTATTTTAATGTGTATAATGACCTTTTAAATCCATTTTGCAGAACACTATACTTATGCTGCTATTTATTTTAGCAAATCAGGGGGCTACAGATGTGCTCACAGAGTAATTATGTAACTTTCATAGCAATAAAGCAAGGCAGATGATAACGGGATTATCATAAACAAAACGAGCACATCAAAGTTGTGCACAAACAATTAAAAAGGCAGAAAACACGAGTGACGGCTTTGCAGAGGGCCTAAGCAGTGGCATCCATTTCTGACGGGGTGGAATTACCTTTGGGGAGCCAGTGGGGCTGCTGCCCGGAGAGCGGACTATGCCTTTGTGAATGAGGTCCAGGCGAGGAGGCACGGGTGGCAGGCTGAGATGGGGGATCTGTAGAGGGTCTGCCTGGGGCTTTCTTCTCTGGGCGAGGGGGGAGGATCCCGGTGAGGTGACTGGAGAGTTCTGCCTGTCAGTGCACTGGAAGAGAAGAGCAGCAAGGCATTGCGGTGAATTCCATGTGAGAGGCACGTGCCTTCATCTCAAGGAGGTGCAGTGTGGGTGAGGTCTCTGCCACTGCACACCTGTGAAAATTAACTCACAGGTCCCCCCACTACCCCATAGGGACTGACTGAGGCCTTCATGTCTGCACAGTGAACACCAGGGTAATGGGAGCAGGAGCAAGGGAATAAAAGAGTATAACTTGTTAATAAAGTTAAAAATAATTCTGAGTAACAGACTGGGTGAGCATACATGTCCCTGAAAGGAAGAGACCTTAGATAGAGACAAGTTACTCCTGCATATGACAGCAAAGGCTGGGGGGGGGGGCAGGAATACACTACAAACAGAACCAGATTTCCTTGAAAACCTTGGTCTGTATTTACAAGGATCACAGAACTGCACAAGGCTGGGATGCATATTTCTCTGAGATTAGAAATGTTTCCTAAAACTTTATGTATCTGCAAATTTCTTTGTTTCATAAGGAAAAAGTATCCATCGCTGTGGGGAGCTGCTTATTGTGCCTTAACTACATTTTGAAGGTCTCTGTCTTTTTCCCTACTAACCAGAGCTAAGTTCGTATTTCTCTGCCTAAAATCTCTTTCCCGCCTGCAAGCTTCCTCCTAGAGATCACATGACCCTCACTGTGGTCAGGTTACCTAGCAACCTGGTAATGCTAATTCCTAAGTAACTGCCCATGCATTTCCTCCTGTGAGAGGATATTTAAGTGCTACCGGTTCTGAAATCAAATGGACTTGATCAGAACTCTTGACTTATCCCATCTTTCATGTCTCTTGTTCCTTTCAATTCTACCCTCCTCTCTTAGAGTCTTCGCTGACTGACCCATGGGCAGGGACACATTGCTGCTATTTCCCTGCAAACCCATTCAACCCGGCAAGGGAATATTTAAAATAACTGTATGATTAAAATAAACACATTTATACACATGATGATGTGGCCCAACAGCCTAAGGTATTAGCTTCTAAAATAAACACATTTACTCCCATATACTTTTTCTTAAGACTCCATATCTAAGAAAAGCTGCACTCCTAAAACTGGTAAGCTTCTATGCTATGCTGGACTACCCATTTCTGCCAGTCACTGCACAGCCCAAACTTAGGGACCAGGCACTTGCAAAGGTGTCTAAGAAATAAATTTGTGAGGACGCTAGGGGGTATAAATGCAAATGAATCATCATCTAGAAGTCATATTGAAGCCATACACAGTAGCCAGGATATAGAATCAAGCAAGGAATCAATCAATGGATCAAGAAAATGTGTGTGCACACCCGTGGATTTACAAATATGTAAAATAGACTATTCAGCCATAACACAAAATAGCATAGTCATATGGGGCAGTGTGCATGGGAAATTCCTCAAATAAGACAGGCACAAAAAGAAACATATTACATGAACTCACTGATGTAGAAGCTAAAAGCAATCTCACAGAAGCGGTGTAGAATGATGATCACTGATGGAGGGGAGAGGTAGGCACTGGATACTGGTTACCGATATATAGTTAATAGATGGAATTAGTGTTAGTGTTTTATAGCACAGGGTATGAGGTATCTACAGTCTATAACAGTTGCATATTTCAAAGAAGATACAGAAATGTTAATTACCCAGATTTGAGAACTGAAAATTGTACACACATACCTATTTATATATCTAAGATGCAGAAACAGTATGTTAACTAAAAATAGAAAAAAATAAATGAATCAAACATGTTTGAATATTTCATGACATTGCTTAAATGTAAAACTTTTCTCATTTGATGCCAAATAATTTTAAATTGTTCAATAAAGTTAGACATATTACACACCAATTTTAAGAATCATTTTTGGTAGTACTCTCATGATCCTTGTTCAATAATCTCTTAGCTTGTAATGTTTAGAAATTTTTTCTTCAATTGTTACTATAGTGAAAAAGCAGCATTCCTGAAGTCATGAACTGATTTTTAATGTACTGGTGTGTGTGTGTGTGTGTGTGTGTGTGTGTGTGTGTGTGTGTGTGTGTGTGTGTGTGTGTGTGTGTACACAGGACTTCGTGCATTTAGTTGAAGAGAGATTTTCTTTTTTGCAAAGAAGCCCTGTGCTCCTTCAAAAACTTTCCTTCTACAATCATTTTCCACTTCTCATTTCCTGAAAGAAGACACTGAATACTGACAGAGCCAACAGCCTATCAGATGGCGAGAACTGAATTTGCACTTGAGAGTAGATGAATGGCTGTGTATGCAGTTACCACACTCCTTACCTAGCATGTTTCAGTAACGGGATGGATCTGTTCAAAAATGGATAAAGAGTGTTACATGTTGAATGGATAGAATGGAAAATCCTCAAAATAGATACTGGATTTGATGTATGTGAAGAAGTCATAACCTTGAACTTTTAGTGACTTCGTGGTGAGCCTCATCTCTGCAGGTAACTGGAAGCGATCCTTGCCTGGCAAAGCTTCCACCATGCTCTGAAGGGGATTATACACTGCCCTGAAGTGCCAGCTCATCTTAAGCACTCCAATACATGGGGCTGGCACAGTTGGAATGGGGTCATGGAAGGAATTCATGATGTGATGCAATACAAATACTTCATTCCTTATTGATTACACGGACAAAACTTTCACCATAATTAATTTTCCAGAGTTCTAAATTATAGTAAAACTCTCATGCAATGCTCATTTGATGTTAATGCATTATCCTCTGTTGAAGCTTTTAGTATTTCTATGAAATCAGTATTTGGAGTTAAAAAAACTGCATTAACTTTTATTATCAATAAAATTTAAAGCTTATTGGAAAAATTTATAAATATTTTCCTCATAAAGAATTACTTTTAATGCTTCTGCCACCCCCCAAATAATTTTTTCCTCTTTTTCCTATTTGAAAGTCTAAGTAAAAAATAATCTAACATAATGTTAAACAACCCAGACCATAATTAATGATCTTGAACCTGACAAATTGGCCCCCTCAATTTAAAGAAAATAAAAAGTTCCTTCCATTTGAAAAGTAAAAGGGATTCAAAATTGGAAATGACTTCTTTAACCTACAGAACTATCTCCTTCTAATGTTCTCATCCTTTAGACAGTTTTGATTCTAGAGTAATAGGAGGCCTGCAGCCCAGGAAGCCATCATGTAAGGCACACCTCTAGGGTCAGAGATGTTATGCAGGGTGTTGTAGTAAGCCACACGCTACTGGGATGAATCTGTAAACCAGGCACGGCTTTGGAGAAAAGTACCTATTGAAGTAACAGATCAGGGGACGTTCTAGAATGGTGAAAGAGGCTGTCCCCATTTCGCAGGTCCAAGCAGAGAGAGAAACCCATCACTAGCACCTCGAGCAAGCACACCCAAAACTCACCAACAAACAGTAAACTCAGCAGTGCCCAGACTGCTCTTTGCATATGTATAACTGGAATTCAAGATCCATCTCAGACACCCTTTAGGGCTGGATCCTAGGATGGCCAAGGTGACATCCCCTCCAGCCAGACACCTGGAGAAAAACTTGGGGTAGAGCCATTCAAACTACCAAAATCTACCCCTGGTTCCCAATAGATTTATAACCATTTATATTGTGTTCAGTCCACCTTTAAAGGTCCCACAGTCTGGAACAACTTTAAGGCTATTCCAAAGTCCCAAGTCTTATCTAAAATTTAAGATTCTCTTTTAACTGTAAATTCTGTAAAATCAAAACAAGTCACAAACTTTTAACGTATAATGGCACAGAGTACACATTACCAACTGCTGTGAGACATAACAAGGACAGACTGGGCCAACGCAAACTCAACCATTAGGCAAACATCAAACATCTGAAATTCAATATCATAACCAGTGACTGAAAGTTTCTGGATTTTCCAATTCTGTCCCTCCAGCTTGGCTGAGTAGCTGGGAAAACTTCCATCCTGAGCTTACAGCGCTCCATGGCAGCCCTTACATGGTCCTGGTATATCCAAAACCTCTTCGGGTCTCCATTGCAAACCATGGTCCACCTTCCAATTACGTCACATTGAATTTTAATGTACTTTATGTTATCACTATGCTAAATAATTTAGCTGCCATTAAACATTCTTCATGAATTCCATCTTGAAAGTTGTCTTATGTAGAAGCAGTGGTATTTATAGAACCACTCTTCCAATGTGAACACTTATGGTAATGTCAAGGTCTTACTATTAAAAGTTAGGGCTAGAGAGATGGCTCAGCAGTTAAGGCACTTGCTTCCAGTGCCTAAGGCCCCCGGTTCAATTCCCCAGTACCCACATAAGCCAGACCCACAAGGTGATGGCCCTGGTGCACTCACGCTCTCTTTCTCTCTCTCTCTCTCTCTCTCTCTCTCTCTCTCTCTCTCTCTCTCTCTTGCTCGCTCTCGCTCTCTGTATCTCTGCTTGAAAAATGAATAAATAAAATATTTTAAAAGTTAGTATGGCAACATGGAGCTTCACCTTGAGCCTGTTACGTCAAATTAAACTGTTTTCAAAAACGTGCTTCTTTTGGACAGGTTATTTCTGCCAGCAACGGGAAAGCTAACTGCAAGGGTTAAATTTGGCACCAAGAAATGGTATTGCTGCTGCTAGCACCCTGATTCTGTGGCTTTGGCCTTTTTAGAACTGATCTGCAAGAGGAATGTGGAAGGATTTGAAACCTCAGCCTAAGAGATGCCTCGCAGTACTGAGTACACTTTGATAGTCAGAGTTGAAAATCTGAATGCAGTAGGAAATATGGACTGTGAAGTTTGGCTGATGAGGGTGAGAAAGAACTTTGTAGAGACTGGGCTAGAAGCAGTTCATATGAGAGGCTTGCTGTGTTCTGCCTGCCTGTGTCCTGAGAACTTGTGCAGGGCTGCTATGCATAGAAGTGGACTGGTGTGAGCAGATGGAGATGGCACAGAAGGAAATGAAATCTATGGGCTGAAGCTACAATTGTTTGAGAGATTACAACCACTGAGATTGGGCCAGTTGATCTGCACTGGGACAGTAGGAAGAATGTGGACTCTTTTGAAAGGGCCCTGAATGCTGAAGGAGTGTCCTGTTCTTCACAGCCAGCTTTATCGTGCCCCCCCCCGCCAGATTAACAAATCAGTGGCCCACCCCATACAATGGAGTATACCAAATACTCCATTGTATGAAGAGCAGGTCATTAAATTTGCAACACGGTTTTGTTTTCTGGAAATGGCCACGGGCAATGCAAATCAAGCTTGGAGGATTACCTGCGTGGAGGCCTGATAGACACATGAGGACGAACCACGGCTTGGAGCCCCAGTGGCGATGCCAGGACTATGCGATGGCTGCCGAGAAGAGCTGCTGGCAGTGGAAAGAGTACCAGCTATGACCAGCCAAGCTAGGGGAGAAACTGGAACCCCAGAGACTCATCGCTGGTTAGAACTATCAGACTTGTCAATGGTTAGAGCTGTCAGACTTGGTGCTATGATGCTGCCCTATTTGTTTTAATCCTTGTGTTGGCTCGATCTGTCTTTGCTACGCCCAATGCCATCTTTTGCAGTGTGGATGTTTATTCAGTGTCATTAAGAAAATCCTGACAGCCCAAGAATGAGAGCATCTGAAAGCCATCACCACAGGCCCAGCAATTCTTAAGAATCACTGGGGACTCATTCCATTCCAGTCACTCTACATTTTAACCATACTTCTAAAGAATGACTCAGAAGGAGCCTTAATAGCATCTATTATTATGGAAATGAAAAAATAAATGGTAGGAAACTTCAAGCCCAGTCAGGTTATTATAAAATTGAGACAGGGGAAAACCCTCAAATTACTAAAACAACGAAAGCTCTGACAATCCCCTTTACTTGGATAATCAAAGTAAATTTTACAATACAAAGAATTTGTCTGCAAATTCTTTCCACAGGATAAAAATTTTGACACCTTGCTATGTTATTTGATCTGTGTGTAGAATGAAGTTGAGTTAGTATCTATGCTCCAATGTAACTTCTGTGAATTTCAGATACTTTAAAATAGAAATAATAAAGAAAAGGAAAATGGTTATCGAAGCGTGATAGCGAGGTGGCCAACAGCATCTCCACCAGCACTAACGGTGTCACACATGGTAATAACCCCGGGGGCACCTCGTTGTTCAAGTAGTAAGTACTCATAACTACACAGAGTGATGTGGCCTCCCCTTGAAGCTCCTCCAGTGGGAGGGACATGAACTCTGGACCCGTGACTAGCTGCCATAACCTAGAAATTTCTTTGAATTGAACCGAGGGCCCTAGGCACTTGAGGCAAATGCTTTAACCATTGAGCCATCTCTCCAGCCTGTCATTTTAAACACTACCAGACAGAATTGTATTGACAAGAAGATCAGTAGCTTGTGCTTTTAATTTCAATTAGATTTTTAAAAAAGAAATTTCTCTACAAAGCTTGAATACAATCTGTCATGGTTTGATCCAGGTGTCCCCCACAAACAAATGAATGTGTTCTGAGTGATCGATCCTCAGCTGATGGCAGTTTGGGTTTTACAACCTCACTGGAGCTGTGTTGTTGGAGGCGGGCTTATGGGGTTATAAGCCAGCTTCCCCTTGCCAGTATTTGGCGCACCTTCCTGCCGCTGTTTGCAGTGCTGTGGCGGAGGTGATGTCCACCCCTCTGCTCATGCCATCGTTTTCCCTGCCACGATGGAGTCTCCCCTTGAGTCCATAAGCCAATTAAGCCTATTCCTCCCCCACAAAAAACAAAAACAAAACAAAACCTTATTTTAATTTACTTGCAACACAGAAAATAAGTATATGAGTTTTTTTTTCTGAAGTATTTAATCCTTAAAATAGCATTTCAGTTGGCATGTTGGCAATTTTGTATTGTCTGAGTTTCAAACATGAATCTTGGTTTAGCAGAAATTATTTTAATATGCTCAGTATTATGTAATGAGATCCTAAGGAAATAAAATCAGATTCTTGATAAACCATTGTTTTTTATGTCTATTTTTTCCTAAATAAGATGAAAAATAATATATCAAAAAAACCCACAACTTTGGTAGACATCTTAAAAATATTGATATTTAATTATTAGAGGTACAGCAAAATTTAGTAATTTAATACTTAAGTTTAAACTCATATTACAGAACGATAATGTCAACAGCAACTAGTACTCAGCCTGTACCACATGCCAGCTCTGTCCTAATGCTGTTCATGTGTTGTCACTTAAACAGTTAACCCTAAATGGCACTTCTGACACAGGGAGAGTTACCAGCACAAGGCACGAAGGCACTAGCTGGTCTAGAACGAGGACTGTTGCAGGATGGCTCAGGGGCTTCGGAGCAGCACAGTTAAGAACAAGGCACTAGTCATCAGAGCACGTGACCCTGCTGGTCTCTACAAGTGACAAGGGACAGTGTGCTCCAGCACCTGGACTCACAGCTGAATGGAAGCGCTCATTGAACACTTCTCCTCTAAGCTGTATGTGCAACCATGTTTTCCAAGCTACCCGTAACATGCGGCACCTTGTTTATAACATGTAAAGTGCCAGTGCTTTGCATAAAAACGTTCAGGAAAAATTGGCAACAGAATGCAATTAGATGTGCGCTGATGAACGTGCGTGCTCAAGGACCACCTCCTACTAGTTACAGGTGAGACCTAGTGACACGCCAGTCACAACACACACTGGGTGTGTTCACCCCATGGGCCGCAGACCAGTGACTAGCGTGTGACTGATCTCCTCAGGGCCAGCAGCAACCTCTCACCTTCTATCATTTTAGAAACAAAAATGTCTGCACATTTCTCAATAACTTCATGTGGTGGAATGGTTTTCAACAACAAAAAAAAAAGTTCTGTATTTCTTAATAAGTGTGTGTGTGTGTGTGTGTGTGTGTGTGTGTGTGTGTGTGTGTGGGTGGGTGGGTGTGTGCTCCAGTGGTCACCCTGAGGTATCACCCTCAGGGAGGCTGTCCACCTTCCTACGATTTTATCTCTCTTAGGACTGGAGCTCACTAGTTAGGCTATCCAAGCTTTCCAGTAGAGTCCAGGTATTTACCTGCCTGCCTCACTAGGATTACAAGCAAGTACGATGACACCTATGCTTTTGCCATGGTTCTGGGACTGACCTCAGGTCCTCATGCTTGTGAGACAGACACGTCACCCACTGAGCCTTCTGCCCAGTCCTTGAGTGTCCACTTTTAATTTGGAGCTGCACTTTCCTTGTTGGTGGTATCTTTAATGCAGCCAGGATTAAATGAGACACAAAAATGAAACTTCTAAAACTACTACAAAAACTTGGTGACCTAGACATATAAACCCTTTCCTAAGGATCAGAAATGTTAACATAAATTTTCTACACTTATCATTAGAAAAGCAACTATTGAATAATATGGATATATATATAAAATTAGATACATGTTTTAACAGGCAATATGCTGTAAACAATAAAAGCAACATGAGGAGAACCTGAAAACAGAAAAACAAGAATCATTTTCTTGACTTTTGGTCACGCATGCTTTTATTCTAATACAGTGAGCCACACAGGAATTAATGTGCATTTCCTAGCTGAGTCCATCAACTAATTTGGTGATTAGTGTTTCATTAGGATGATTGCTAATGAACTATTAGGCATCCTCTTGTATCTTTTTTCTAAAATGAAGTAAATTTTTGACCATCACAAGATCAAAAGATAGCTTCCTTAGTGCTGAATAACTGAGGTCTGAAAGAAAGTTGTGATATAAATTCTCACTCATCACACCTGGACTGCTTCCAAGGGCTCACATTAGACAGACCCAATTATGATGGAAATTGGACAGCTCAGGAACTCGGGTAACAATACAGATTGCAGGCTAAATTGTCTTTCAGTTAAAAAAAAAATCACAAAATATGCAGGAAGGCAGCTAATGCAGTATTTCATAGATTGGAGGCTTTATCTGCTTGCTGTCGAGATCAGCACTATTACATACACCTAACGTATAAAATCAGCTGGCATTCTATGTGTGCAGTTGCCCCTACTTACACATTCAAGCTGATGGATATCACCATGGTAACGGGAGATGCAATCAGCTGGCTTCTCCTTGTTATGATAGAAGCATTACTAATTTACAGATGGGAATCCGTTCAACAGGCAGAAACAATTTCTGCAACATAGTCCTCAACCAGCTCATAAAAGAAAGAAGAGAAAGTCACTGGAGTTGTGCGCAGATGAGTGAATGAATGATCTGACAGTGAATGAGTGATTTTGGTGGAAGAAATCTCATGAGGAGGAACCTCCTCATCCCTTAACACCTGCTCTATAAGGACACTAAAAATTAACAGTTCTTGCTTACAATGCAAACTTCCAGATACAAAAATGGCCTTGATATTCATGACTTCGCAGTGCCCAGTAATAACTATGCACAATTGGAGGAAAAGATGATGACACCAAAACAAAACAGAGACTGAAGGTGAGAGGAAGAAATAAGGGGCCGGGTGAGAAGAGAAGGTAATCATAATGTTTTATGGTCTATAATTATGGAAACTATCAATAAAAAGAAAAGTTAAAAAATTAAATATAATCAATGACTTTAGTATAATTGCTGCATTAGTATGTATAAAAAATGAGTGAGAACAGAATTTTATAGCAACATTTTCTCAATTATTCAGAAATAATTTATGCTTAAAACTATATTAAATTTAGGTTTTATTGAAAGTTAAGGGGCAGAGGTTGATAAAATACTGTAGAAGTCACAATATGTTTGACAGAGGCAGATCAGTCGACATAAAAGGGCATTTAATTAAAATATGATTCATGACATTTAAAAACAAATAGTTGTGATTTCTTTATCTTTCTAAAATATGTGACTGCCACTGGAAAGTATAACACCAACTGTCACACAGGTTTATTAAGTGTCATGTGGCACCAGAGTGACTTTTGGGATAAGAATGTCTGAGAGCATCCTTCACTCAGTGAAGTGAATAACAGGAATAATGTGAAAATCTCTGAGCTCCCTGAAAGAAGGCTCACAGCTTGCTAGAGAGAACAAAGCACACAGAGTCTTGGGGTGGGTGAGGAGGAGTACTACCAGTCACCTGGAGCACTTAGGTGGGTGAGGAGGAGGACCATCAGCCACCTGGAACACTCCGCTGCATTTCTTTGCACTGTCAGCACCAGTACTGAGAAAATGCCCCAGCTTCACCTTAACTCAGTGGCAAACAGGCCAGGATTGTAGCTATTCCCAACCGGATAGAATGATTGTTTTTTTCCCTTTCCCAAGCAGCAAAGCATACAAAGTCTGTGAGAGAATTCCTCTTACAGCCTCGGTCCCCACCGCACATCGAACAATGAAAGAAGAAAACCCTTTTAGTAAAGGAAAACTGAAATGCCTTTCTGCTAGCTGGAAAGTGTTATCACCTAGGTCACCGCACTTCTGGAGCTGCTGTGTGTTTCTCAAATACCTTCCTGTCATTCTAGGTTACCGATGCACTCAATGAACATCCTCTAAGCGCACACCTTGTCCTACACCTGGGACGGCATTGTCTTAAAGGGCCAGAAAAGAAACACTTTAGGCTTTGCAGACAAAGATAGAAAATCAAACTGAACATGCAGGTATAATCACACCAATACGTACCGATTTCATATGCAACATTATTTTAGCTCTTATGAAAAATGAGCCACCAGTCAATAAATATGATGTAAATAACATACACTACTTTATTCGCTCAATCCCTTGGGAATGAACATCTGATTAAATTTGAAATTTATGTATATTTCTAACAGACGGTAGCCTGGTAACTGAGGCCTGTCCACCACTCTATTTCTGACTTCCAAAAGATTCAACTGGCATTCTAGTTTGCTGAGTATCTTTTGTGAACTTGGCCTTACAAAACCCAGTAGGTAGCAGAACCAGTAAGGTCAACGTTCTGATGTAACCACACTGGTGGGCAAACCCCACATATGGGAACCCACACGCGTGAATCAATTGCGGCCTTGGAGTAAATGCTAGGACGGCATTTCTGCTAAGAAAATAAATTTATCAGATACGTCTAGACTTAACAAAGGGTATTTTTAATCAAGTTAAGCCTTACCATTTCTAAAATTTAGAAAGTTCCTTTCCTGACTTTTTCTTCATGGGTGTTCAGACCAGTCTCAGTTGCTTCATTCTTCGCAAACTGGACGGACAAGTTCATGAGCTCATCCACACTGCTTACACCCTCATCTTACTTCTGAATGTATTTTTTGCTTCCCCAGAACAAAATCTATTTGTGACTAACTTTTTCCCGACCTCTGGCCATCTAAACTAAGCGCATGCACGGCTCACCTTGCGGACATTTGCCAGCCGGTTCATCATGAGGGACTCCTCCCGATCGTCGTCCTCATCCAGGTCCAGCATGGGCATCCCAAAGGGGTCAGCGATGCTGCAGCATCTGGAGCCTTCGTCTCTCGGATCGAAGGGATCCACTATAATGGGCTCAGTTCCTTTGATCTCGCAACGACAGAAGGGGCATCCCTGGCCATCGGACTCCTAAACAGAGAGCACAGCTGATTGGGTCTTGTTCAAAATGGTCCAGAGAAGTACCAATGATCGACACACAACAGAGGCTGTGGATGGCAAGCAGGGGAAGAAACATCTGGAAAGGGGAGTCTGGGGTAAGATGGGGAGCCAAAGTAATACACAATGAAGGGTCAGTATTTAAATATAACAAAAAGTAAAATTTAAGAAAATTGGCTTGTCAAAGAAATGGGCCCAACACATCTCCCAAATATTCTACATGTATCAAGGCTTTAGAGTCCAGCAGAACAATGATGTGATCAGTGTTCCTTTTTTATATGTCAGTGCTGCCTGAATATTCTATAAAAAGGATATGTTGGTGAAAATTCATAAAAATTAAAAACCTATTTCAAACTCTATTTTGGAAAGGTTATTGTGCATATTAACCATGCCTAAAGATTTCTGTCTAAATTGCCTAGGTCTTTTAAAGTCTTTTAAAGTCTAAAGTTCTAAGAAATTAATAGGGAAAATGAAATAAGTTAATATTCCGAAACAATGATCTTTAAAGGCTGCTATGGTTTGGATCTTAAATGCCCCCCTTCCCCAAAGGTCCAAGCATCGAAGGCTTGGTCATGAGCTTATGGTTCTACCATTGGGAGGTTAGGCCTAAGAGTAGGTCATGGGGTCACCCCTGCAAGTGGGCCCTGAAAGGGGGTGTTGGAATCTCACACCTTCCAGTCTTTCTCTCTCCCTTCACTTACTGGAGACATGGTGTGAGCAGCTTTGCTCTCAGGCCCACTCCAGCACAATCTCTTTCACAGTAAGCTCAGCCAATCATGGCCTGAAACATTTGAAACCACGAGCCCAAAACTGATAGTTATGTGAGGAGGGTTTTGCTTTAGGGTGGGGATGCTGCCCGTGGATGGAAAGCTATCACACAGCCTGCCATGGAAGGTAGTTCATTTGGAATGCAGCACTGTCAGATATTAAATTTTGCCCCAATCTTGATTTCAAACAAGACACTGTAAAATATTTGTTCAAATACTTGTGAGCTAGAAATATATTTATTGGTAATGGTTAGAGGTTTTCCCCCCATTTTCTAAATTCATTTTGTTGAACTAACTGCATTAAGAATTCACAAATGATCATAGAGAGGGTAAAACCATTTTCTTACCCTGCATTCTAGTGATCGTTTACAACATTAAACACCCTGCTGTTTTTGCATTATACACTCAAGTTAGAAGTGTACTTTCAAAAGTCAAAAATTTTAAAAAGTAAATCAGTTTAAGCAATAAACAGCATAAACTCATGTTTTTATGATCAGACAAGGATGTGGAAACCTGCTATCCCAAACTCAGAACTGTCTCCTCTGGGGGTCTTAAGTATAAATAAAAATACATATAGTCATGTTCAGGCTTAGTAGCATTATTTGATCCATAATTTCACTCATGCTAAAAGTAAGAGTTAATTCTGCTTTGAAATATTTTTTAACATAAAGGAAAACAAATTTAAAATTTCCTCGTGTGTGTGTGTGTGTGTGTGTGTGTGTGTGTGTGTGTGTGTGGTGGGATTATTTGAGGTAGGGTCTCATTCTACCCTAGGCTGACCTGGAATTCGCTATGTAGTCTCAAGATGGCCTCAAACTCACAGCAATCCTCCTACATCTGCCTCTGGAATGCTAGAATTAAAGGTGTGTGCCACCACGCCCGGCTTTAAACTTTTCTTTTATCTTTTGATAAAAGGAACATTAAATTTAAGGGACTATACAACATGTGATCATCTAGGCCAAATCTCCTTATTGTAAAAGTTGAAATGGATGCCTACTTCATGTCCGTAGTGGGATTTTCTTACAGAACTACATGACATTAGGTACTTTCAAAAAACCAGTTCTAAGCCCAGTGTGGTGGCACACACCTTTAATTCCAGCACTTAGGGAGGTAGAGGTAGGAGGGTTGCCATGAGTTCAAGGCCACCCTGAGACTACATAGTGAATTCCAGGTCAGCCTGGACTAGAGTGAGACCCTACCTCGAGAAACCTATAATAAAAAAAAAGCCAGTTCTTTGTGTGCAAATTCTGAGAGTTCATTCTCCTGTATATTGAATGCACAATGAATGAAGGAATGTGGTACTCTAAGACATCTAAGGCATAGGTGGACATTTCACTCTTAAATAAACTGAAACATCATTACAGAAAATTCAAACATGCACAGAGATGTAGAAGTGTACTGAATATCTATGTGCACAATGCCCATCTTCGAGGACTAAATGCTCGATGCCTGATCCAGTTTCCTCTGGAGCTCCACTTGTTCCCTCCCTTCCTCTGTGGGATGGATACCTTACAGCAAATGCACACATCACATCGGTCTGTCCATAAATGCTTTAGTATGATTGTCAAAGCACGTCAAATCGCTTACAGACGTAACTGCAACTACCATGACTAAAGACAGGAATCACAAAGTCATATTACTGTAAGCATGGAATGAGGCTGCAGAGGCTCCTCTCAGGATCTCTAAGGGTGCTTCTATTTAACTTGCTACTCAAGTTAGGTAAACTGAGGAGTGACAACAACATTACCTCGAAAATCCAAGAAAAAAGATAAAAGATATATCTTTAAAAAAATTAACCCTCCTGACTGAAAGAATATTACATAGTTATAGTTAGAAAGCTGTGTGTTGTGAGAGGAAATACCACACAGGATATTTTCTGATGAGTTTCACCTACTGTCGGGACTTTACAACACTAGTAAGTTAACGAAGAAGAAAGAATAATACTTAGCTCCTTTCTCTCAACATATTCACATTTTGTGAGTGCTGAAACAGCTGCATTGGATATCCATGGTATTCACACTGGCTATAGTTTGACTTTGACTTTGCCCATCAGTCTGTGTATAAACTGAGAACTGTCATATGTAAATTAGGCTTAACCATAAATTCTCAAATGTCCCTTTGGTTACTCTGCCCTAGTTTCTGTCATATGGCTGACTGAACACACATGAAGAGTGTCTATGAATGACATATAACATCAGGATTGTACATCAATAATTAAAATAATATTTCTGTCAGCATACACTTAATTCAAGACCAAAGAAAATATGTTAATGAAAGCGAAAGACCAATAAATAACTGCTTTTCGTGGTCCAACATATTTACATCTTGTGAATGTTAAGAGGAAGTATTTAAAACTCCATTTATTCTAATTGACTCAGTAGCTTTCACTTCCCTAACTGAACACTTCAAAATTTCTGTATCTTGAAAAAAATACTTCAAAAATATAAGAATGAAGTTACCTGTGATTACAAGTATCTGAAAATTGCCTATGCAATATACCCATGAAAATATTATTCAGAATCACATCCCAACCATGAACATAGCAAATTAACAATATTACACAGAAACATAACTTTAGGTAACATAAAGAAAAATACAAAAATGAAAATATTCACAAAACAAATTTCCTTTATTAACACCCATTCTATGTAAAAATCCAAATAAACAGTGCCAGTGCCACACTGTCATCACCATTAAATGAGATATTTTCCACATTATTTTAATATTGCTCAGATAGACACTATTTTCTCTTAAAATTTTTAAGATGGGTATTATATGTAGGACAGTTTACTTGCTTTTACAATGATTATTAAAGGCCACTGGCTTACAGTTAATCACTTTATACCCTTTCAAATACATAATGTACATGGAGGGTTCCAGATCATGTATGTCATCTTGGAGCACATTTTACATTTTTCTTATATGAATATACCTGTGTTTTCTATTATTTCTAAATCTATATTTTATGTACTTCATATAGTTTAAAGGTAATTTTATTAGTAATGCAACTATAAATAAGTACATGAATACATAGACAAGAGTAGGATGAGTCTATATTAAGCATTGAAAGTATAAATAAAAGAATTAAGAAGAAAGTTAACAGTGTTCTTAAACACTCCACAGAGGAAGATAACTTTGTTTTGGTATTTAATAGTAGATGAGAGACAAAGACATTAGTGAGTGTACAGTTTGATTTGGGAGGCGCCCCAAAAAATCCTATGATGAATCATAAATGTGAGGAGATATTTGCAATCAATTGGAGTGTGGGACTTTACCAGCACCTACCTGTTACACTGGACCAGGCTCTGAATCTAATTTGCAAGCGTAATGAGATAATGCACAATCTAAAGGATCTCATTTAAATGGAGATAAACTAATGGATAGTTTAACAAAGGGCTGTATAAATTCCAGTTTGAATACCAAGTAGCCTTAAGCAAACAAATATAGTAAGAAAACTGAAGATATATCAGTTAGCATCTGAAACAAAATTCATTTTCTCAGAAGTTCATTTTATAAAGAAATAAAATTTAAAAGTACAGAATTATTGATATGTATTGCTTAACCATAACCAGAAGCTTGGAATGTCTTAAAATAGTATTAATGAATCTATTTGGCATAATAACTAAAATTATAATGACTGTTGGAAGGCCTACATGGTGGTTTGATTGCAAATGGCTCCACAGCCTCAGGTATTTTTTATGAAGCTCACAACTCAGCCTCCATCTGCTAGAGGAGGTGTGTCGCTGGGGAGGATCTGGAGTCCAGTCCTAAGGTGTATTCTGAGTAAGCTCATATCTGCTGGTCTTAGGTATGTGTAGAGAGCCAGCCTGAGCTCTGAGTCTACTTGCTGGTGATGGCTTCTCTCTTTTTACTATGACTATATAAGGAAGTAAACCAGCTTCTTCTGCCATGATGACACTTCCCCTGGAATCCATAAACCTGAAACAAACCTTTCCTCCCATCAACTGCTTCTGGTTGGGTATTTGTCCCAGCGACAAGGCAACTCCAACACCCTATTTATATAATATTAACTTATTTAATTCTTCCAGAGAGGCACTTCAGTGTTATCAGGACTGACTAACTAGGAAGTCAAGTCAAAGATAAACACTTAAAGAGCCTAATCGTTCCATCCCAACACCCTGATGTCATAATATAAAAACTCAACCTCAGGTCATAGCCCAGTGGGAAAAGAAAGTTTTAAAATAAACTTCTGCAGCGGATCATTTATTAAGATATTTTAAAACTCTTTTGTTCAAATTACATGTTTCAAAATTAAAGAAAATACACTAATGAATCTTTGGTTCAAAAGCTTTTAAATAAGCTTTTAACTAAGATGAGGCAAAATCTGTCTGAGTAATTACAGCATCCTTGGTACAATAGCAAGAATATTTTATCTTAAATATCTGCCACTTAAAACTAATTTAAAATATTAATGTATAGAGTTCTTGTGTTTTTTCTGAAGATAATTTGTAGAAAGCAATCTCTATACAAGGTCCACATTAGAATCACCTAATGTTTCCTAAGTATCAAATCTGTGCACGTTTTGGAGGGCCTGTCTTGATTAGGTTAATTAAAGTGCAAAGATCCACCTTAGAAGTGTGCCTATCATTTCATGAGTCAGAATCTTGCACTATGGGAAAGGAGTTTAAAGAAATTCAGGAAGATGTGATTACTAAGCTTCTGGTCACCTCTCCAAGACAAACGTACCCATTTCCCAACTAGGTTGTCAGGTGGAAGACCCATGGATCTCTTTAATCAGATACAGGACTGAAATCAGAGCTCATGGACTTTCACCTATCACTTTTGTAAATTAGCATTTGGACACGCCTACATTCCTTTAAAACTAGCTGAAGAAATACCCAGAAAAAGTAATCATAGGAAATTTAACTTCTGACAGTAACTGCTTAGTCATTTTCATCTTGGAGGTCAGAGTTGCGCTGGGTGTGGAATTCAGGAACACTGAAGCACTTCCATACTTTCTGCCTTCGAGGGAGACCATGGAGCACTGCTGCTCCCCAAGGGAAGTTGTGGAGACATTCTGACGAGCAGACATGTTTTGCTGATACTCTATTAACAAGTGGAAGTGAAAGAGCGCGTGCAAGCTTTACTAACCAAGGGTAGACAAGAAAAGCCGCACCCCGCGCACGGCTGCTTCACAAAGCGCCTCTGGCAAGGTGATGACTGTACTTGTTTAGTATTCTGTGCAAACTCTGGCATGGTGATTCAATTTATTAAATAACACAGATGTTTCAGAAGAGAGAAAAGCATCTGACACCTCTTTGGGGGCCTGACTAATGGGCCATTATGACAGCAATTAAAGAGTAACCACTCGCAGCCTGCAACACACTGCCACTGGGCCTTTCTCAGGTTTTCTGGTAATTACATAAAATTCAAGTCTCTAATGAATTCCAATTAAACCAGAGTAGGACATAAAGTGAAAGGCAATGTGAGTGAAGAATGACTTGCTAAAAATGCACACAATTTTGAGCATGTTATGCTTTACAGTCAAGGTTGAGGATTTCTTATTGGATCCTGACTGATTTCCAGATTCCTGGCAGGCAGGCATCCTATAAAATCATTTTTGCATCAGCACACCTAACCAGAAGTAACCAGAAATGTGGAACAAGTAGTTACTAGTACTACCCCACTTCTATAAAACTTTCAGATTTGATTTTGACTTCTTCGGGCAGGGACAGTGTCTAAACTTTCTTCTTATCTCTCAGAGGAGACATACAGGCTGGTCAAGGAGTACTTCCTGAAACAATCAGTGAGTACACCTGAGATCTGGAAATATCCAGGTTTCTGCAAACTAGGTCAGGTAAACTACAACAACATATGTTTATTGGGTATAATTTACTTTCAAAGCTTAGTGTAGCGGTCAGACTATTCCTGCTCTACGTTAATCCATGCTGTGTAAACTGGTTTTTTAGACATCTCACAAGCAGCTTTTGATACAAGTATGAGGATATAGATAACTCTACCATTGGATGAACATGTAAATGGCACCACCGTTCCAGCACAGCATGTGTGGCACAGACTGATTAATGACATTCTTCGGAACAGAAAGAGTGCCATCATATAAATTCATTAGAGTGCATGGGTGCATGATGACCTCATCAGGAAAGCCAGGACCAAGTCAAGAGTCTAAGTGCCTGACCTGGATTCCATGAAGTGATGCCCGGCATGGTGATGCTACGCCCCATGTCTTCTCATCTGAACACTGAATGTGTGCGGTAAGGACTAACAGCTGGAGGACTCCTGACTGTCCCGAGGGGTCAGGTCAGTTTGCTCCCCGTGTGTGGCAGGCTACTCTAATGCCATCATGCAAGCCTGCCTGCTCATCCACCAGGACCTGATCAGAACATCACTGCTTCTGGATGAGGCCCTGCCCTACACCTCACCTCACAGCTGGACCTTCTGTCCATCAGAACATCAATGCTTCTGGACGGGGCCTTGCCATAGACTTTACCTCACATCTGGACTTACTGTCCATCAGAATGTCTATGCATCTACACAAGGCCTTGCCCTACACTTCACCTCACCTTGTGGGCAGCTCAGCTCTTACCCTCCAGACAGACTTATAGGCCAGGAACACCAGAGACAGCAGCGACTTCTTCAATTTCTTCCAAGGCCTGGTTTGGTTTGGGATCTTATCACTACAGAGACTCTTATATTTCTATCAATTTCCAGTTCTGGCTTCTCAAGCCTCTTTGCAACTCTTTGCCTCTTTAACCCTTTGTAGTCCTTCTGCAACCTATTTATGGCTATACCAAGAAATGTATCGACTGTGCTATGTGTAATGTATGATTTGAGTGCTAACATTGGTAATTAAGATCAGAAGAAATCAAGACAAGCTATCAAGGAAAGCAGACGTAGCTGGTAACTTGCTGCCACTGAAACCACTGTACCTTGTGAATCTATGCAAAACATTCTGATAGTGTGGAAAGACACAAACATATTCATGTGGGTTTCAGACATAGTGCTCTTGGCACTTACCTTTTTCTCTGACGAAAAAACAATCACATCAAGAAAAACCACTGACTATAAAAGCTGGGAAACATGGACTCTACATAAGTCATTAGTCAGAGTCAAAAAGAGAGACATATGTGACTGCATGCACTCAAGTCCAGAGCCCAAATGTTCCCAACATCTCCTAGTACATCTGCACGTTTACATCCAGTATGAAGGAAAGACAATCTAGACCTGTGTTCTTGACAATCAATTAGAGTAAGTCCACTGAGCTCCAGGCTCAGGCTGCATATACCAGGTTCTTAGAATAATGTTTGTCAACATTATGTCTCTTTGTTGTTGTTTTGTTTCCAGGCTGACCTGGAATTCACTATGTAGTCTCAGGGTGGCCTTGAACTCATGGTGATCCTCCTACCTCTGCCTCCTGAGTGCTGGGACTAAAGGTGTGTGCCACCATACCCGGCTGAACTGTCTTTTTTTTTTTTAACTCAGTTAAATTTATAAACATTTTACTTTTGTTTAATACAGAGAAAGTTTTTTCAGTTACATGTTTAAGCATAAAATACTGTCATTCGTGTCATGACACACAGACTCTAAAAACAGACCTGCTGGTTGGCAGAAGCAGCACTATATGAAAGTTGTCCACAGATGTGGACTTGCCAGGTCATCCAAACAGAAATGTTCAAAAACTGAAGCATCTTCAACCACCAATATGGCACTGAGCTATAGGGACTCGAGTTTATGTAGGGAGAAGGAAAGCTTGAATCAAGGATCGATGTGAATGCTTCTGGGAGTTAAAAAAAATCAACCAACTGAAGCTTGTATTAACTGTTTCTTTGTGTGGGTATCATAGTGGCACAACAGAAGAAATATTGGGGTTCAAAAGCAAGGGGACCATCATGTGAACAGTGCAAGGATTTCACACAATTGCTACTGGTTGGAACATTCTCAGACAGAAACCTAAGAAAACTGGACAGACATATTAGGGCTTCTCGAAATTGATCTATAACATTGTCTCTTCATTTATTAATCTTTTCTCTGTGCATTCATTCTACTTGCTGAGTACTTATCAACATGAAAATATCACACTAGGGAAAAATGCCAAATCAGTACAACAATCCACATTCTAGAAGAGATATGGATCTATATGTAATTGTTTACATTATAAACAGAGAGAACCTCAGAGAGGCATACACAAGTTGTCCAGAATCTCAGAACAGTTATGTTGAAGGAGTATTTGAAATGAATACTGAAATAAAATAAAACATTTATATTTTTTTCATGAATCTATTAATAAATGGTTCAATTGGTATAACATTATCCACTAGTCACATAAGTGATATTTAATATGGCTTATATTTCAAACTTCTGAATACTTATAAATACTTATAAATTTGTTATTTTTTCTTACTAATTTGCTTATTAAACTACTATTTTGTTACTACTGTGTTAAACTTTTTACCCTAACTTGGTTTTGAATGCTTAGCAATTTACATACTTCCTCAATTTCTAACCAAAAAGCTGAAAAGCATTTAGCATAAAAAAGAAATAGAAATGTTAATAAGCTAACTGTTCAAACATACATGAGATTACAAACATCAATATGAAAATCATGAAAGGAATCAGGTAGTGATTTGCAATTAGTAAGAGGAACTGGACCATTCAGAGAGGGTCCAGTAACACAGAGAAGTTGTAGAGAATTTACAGGACAAAGTATCAATAATGCAGCAGGAAGAAATAGGAAGTAATCCGATGCCTTTTTACACAGCCAACCTTTTACAAATTGTTCACACACTTCATAAATGAAACCTACAGTATTGGTTCTGAAGTTGAAACGGCTATGAATTCTTTGCCTAAGAATACGGAATAAACAAGCTTTTCTTGTTTTGTTCTCAGCAGTCCTCTTAACTCATCCTGGGTTAAACAGGTATTTTGTACAGTGCTTTAAATATACTCACTAATCCAGGGACTCTACCAAACTAATAGGCTAGACATGTGAATTCCTGTTTCAGTTAACAAGTCTGTGCATACCTGCCCCAGGACTGGAGGGCAGAGAGAACCAGCTGAAACACACATGTCATGTACAGAGGCACAGGGTGCCAAAAGTGTGAACAGGCCTCAATGTATGCATTTCGTTAGGAAGAAAAGCCAGCTTTTGTTTTCTTTGCACCTGGGAGAACCATGTCACCAGAGGGCATGCTTGAGACCAACCCAGGGGAGGACAGATGCAATCTGTTCTCTTTGGTACAAAACTCATCCTAGATGGGTGAATTTTAGGTCTGCTTTCCTGTCGAGAGTCTCAGGGTTTCTGCTGAGAATACCCAGAGCCATCACCTGCCCCCAGCAACAACACACAAAGAAAAAAAAAAAACTGGCAACCTCTCTGGTACAATCTATAACCCCCTATCCCATGGACTGCGCCAGCAAGGCCACTGAGGGCCCCCAGCGGTTTGGGGAGAGGAAGGAAGGAAATGGGGGTACCATCATAAGACTTGCTCATGCAATGTACCTAATTATTGACAATAAATATGAAAAATCAATAAAAACAAGTTTAAGGGCTAAAGAGATGGTTCAGTGGGTAAAGGTGCTTGCTTGGAAAGCCAATAGCCCAGCTTTATTCTCCAGATGCACAAAGTGGCACACGTGAATCAGAGTTTGTTTCTAGTGACTGGAGGCCCTGGCACACCCATTTTCTCTCTATCTCTCTCCCTCCTTCTCTCTCAAAATAAATAATAAATAAATTAATATATTAAAAAAACTCATCCTAGAGTCCTGGCTGAGAATCAGCTGAAGAGGTTCCACGTTCCTCCCAATCACTGAGTCAATGAGATTAAAATCACTCCTGAACACAGACCACTTTGTCTACCTGCATGCTGAAATATATTGGAAATTCTATTTATAAAGACATTGCTAAGTTTACAGAATGATTATTGTTAAATCTGTCAGCACAGTAAAGGGCTGGAAGATGATAAGGGGTCAAGATATCCAGAAAACTTAGGTAAGAAGTGAAGCCAGCCCATTAATGAGGGTTGGGGGTGCTGAGCATCTTGTGAGGCAACAGATGTCTGTGGGCTCAGAAATTGCTTCATAGATCTAAATGAGTTATGGATCTTTTTCTCATTCTTTCCCTCTTTCTTACCCATTTTACCATCTCTTCAAGAAAAAGGGAGTCTTTTGTAAAGATCATGGAAATCAACATTTTATACGAAGTGAGGTCAGCATGTACCCACACCCTCTGATGCAATGCATCCTAGCCAAGAGCCTTCTCAGCCCACTGTTCCTCACAGGAGAGGGTCAGGGTAAGCGAGAGAATGAAGGAGTGACAGAGATGTGGTTTACACAGTGAACTGTTTGCTTCTAAACTCCATCCACGTCACGAGCTTTAACATGATCACATTAAACAGCAGTGGCAAAGCACCTGACCAAAATAGATTTTTTTTAAATTTACTAGTCAGCATAGGAATTCTATCCAAAGACTGCTTTAAATCCCAAACTTTTGAGCCGGGTATGATGGTGCACGCCTTTAATCCCAGCACTCGGGAGGCAGAGGTAGGAGGATCACCTTGAGTTCAAGGCCACCCTGAGACTACATAGTGAATTCCAGGTCAGACTGGGCTAGAGCGAGATCCCCCCCCCAAAAAAAAAAGAAATCCCAAGCTTTTCCTTCAGATAAAGTACTACAAAGCAGAGCTTGTGGAAACTGTTTTTCTCTAAGCCTTATAACAAAACACCAAATCAATTTTCATTCACTGAACGTCTACCTACATACAGAAAGGAAAGTCATTTGTCTTAGACTGAGCTTTTGGAAATTTAAAATACTGCCTAGTTCAGTAAAGAATGTATTAAAGATATTTTTCTCCAACTCACCTACTTTAGACCTACAGCAGCAATAACAGACAAGAGTGAGACATCTCATGAGAAAAAAGAGATTTGGTTGAAAACAAGGGAAGACTAGCTAACCTTGCTTTGGAACCTGAGCGTAGGCACAGCGGAAGGACACTGAATGAGCTCAGTTGGTCTCTGTGGCATTTGAAATTAGTGGTGCTGTCGAAGCACAGCTACTTTACAAGTAACAACAACAACAAAATCAAGGGACATATGAAGACAGAACACACAGCCAACGTGAGCGCATCTAGACTTCAAACAGAAGTCTCGGAAGCTAGCATTTCAGACGACACACTTGGACCACTTCCTGAACTTGAAGGTGAAGCAGAAACATAAGGAGTAGGAAGGGCAACATGCAGCCGCTCCCTCGTGGGTGCTGAAACCTCAGTTGTACCTGCCAGGCGGTGAGGCAAGACGTGCACATCAAATGTCCACAAGGTTCGATCTTGACATCCTTGTCATTCTCGGCACAGATCTTACAAAGCTGAAACGTGGACCCCATCTCACAATACAGTTCATACTGTTCCTGGAAAGAGGGGGAGGAGACAATGGTAATGAATTGCAATTTCTTCATACATTTCCCATTAAATATTGTCAGAACTGTGTTAACACTGAAGATGTGTTTGAAATTAACAATCACAATTTGGTCTACAAAAGCAATTTTTAGAACATCTAAGCTCTTGTCAATTTTAAAAGCTTTTAACTTTGTGAATTTTTTGTAATTTTTCATACTATAGCTTAGAGAAGGGACTTGCTTCAAGTCAGCGATTCAAAAGGTAAACCTTATGACTTTGAAAGAGCAATGCCAATGAGTCTTCTTTGTAAATGCACATGCTCATATTATTTCACAGGCAAACTGCTGTGATTCCTCAGTACCAATGTGGAGCCAGAAGCACAGAGTAGTGCATCCTTCAGGAGTTTGTTGGCATGTGGCCTACCATTCTCTCCACCCCCATCCTCTCTTCACAAATGAATGCTTTTTATTTAAAATATGAAATAAAATATTCAATTCTTATTCAGTATGTTTTTAAGCTTGGAATCTTTGTCATAGTAAAATTCTCATGTATTCAAACACTGAAAAGTACTACTGTTAGAAGGAAGAAACAGATTAGAAAATGTAAAATTAAATGTAAAATGTAAAAGTTGTTTATGAGAGCTACCAAGAGAAGAAAATGAAATCAATTTGAAGAGAGCAATAACGTAGTCAAGTAAAGCCTATTAATGCCTAGGATTAAGAAGTCTGAAAACATGTCTATTGCATAGGCTGCTAAAACATATTCAAATAATACTACAAGTTTGTGAAAAGCATACAAACTTAGTTACACATGCATGACACACATGCAAACATCATTTCTGATGTTTATCAGTGGTACGTGATTTTTAAAGGAACAAAAGAAAAAGAGAAAATCAAGATAGAAAAGTATCTAAAGCAACATAAAGCAAGTAATAAATTATTAATAATCAAGAAATAATAAGTGAGCAACAGTATCGATTATGACTATTCAAACCAAATTTCAATTGTACAAATTATAATAAACTAATGTTATAGGTGCAGAACTTGCTGTAACTTAAGGGGTAAGAATGCTCATGAGCAACAAAGCAGGCCATCCACTCTGGAGGCTTGCTTCTTTATTTATTTGTCTATTTATTTATTTTTGTAATTTTATCTAATTTTGTAATTCTGGAGATCATATGCAAAGCCTTTAATATCCTTGGCAGGTACTTTGGCAGCTGAGTTACATCCCCAATCAGAGGTTTATTTTTAAATAATTTCTTACAAAGTAGAAATACATACTCTTTCATTGGTATCCTTCTATATGTATTAGAAAACACTCTGTCAAATTACTACGTAACTTTCAAAACAGCAACAATACATTAACTTGAATAGCTATGTACAAGTTGTACAAGTGTTGTTTTACCTCCAAGTGTCAAGACCACAGGGACTAGACCTAGAGAATTATCAATAAACTAAATCATTCTCTCGTCTTCCAAAAACATTGCAGTGTCTCTGTTGTGTTTTCCCCTTCACTGTCACATAGAGTATCAAACTAGATTGCTAGCAAAATAAAATGTCCAAGTTCCACCTTCACTATCTCCCTGGCTCTCAAATTCCTTTCTCAGTAAAAGACAGTTATCAGATTGGTAATTTTGCAATGGTTACTCATATGTCCATATAGGACCCCTTAGTTTTCAACTGGGCTCCTATAATTTTATAATCTAAGAAGTTACATCATGGGGCTTTTCAGAGGTCCAGCTGCAGAGGGTCCTGCCTCCTACTCAGAGCTCTCACACACACGGGGAGCATGCTTATTTCATTTACTAGGGAGCATTTTGTAAATTTTGTTTTTAGGAAGTGTGTCAGCAAACACTGTTGTGCAACCCCAGTGTGCAAGGACAATACATACCTGTATGACATTTAAGGTCAAAAGATGTTTTCACTTAGCTCTTTGTACTCTCTTAAAATTACTCAAAAGAAATCTTTTTCCAAGTTACATTCCCATTCATGATCTATGAAATTGCCAATCTGGGTTTAGGGAAATATAATTATTATCTTCAATATTTTTCAATAATTTTCAGTTGGCTTCAAATGACATAAAACCAGTCATCGCATTACCATTGTATTAAAGTTCTCCCTTCGTATCTCTGTATATACCTATGGATTTATTTATCTTTACATAAATGTCAATATGTATTGCCATCATTAGGATTAATAACAGAAATCTGTATCCAATAAACTTTATGAAACACACTTATTCACCTAGAATTCCGGAAGTTGTTATTCATACCACATACTTGTGATAAAGTCTCTGATTTTCATGTGAGAGGCAGTGTACATATTTATTCATGGTAACTGCAGACATTATTCTTACCTGTGTAACTTTTATATGATCATGGGGTGTAGGTTCACACAATCCAGTTAAATCAGGATTATAACTTCGCCCATCAGGGTAAAGATAACTAAGTATAAATAGAAACCTTATTAACCTTAAACACGCAAGTTTTAATGATAATTATATTCACTTAGTCAAGTTCTTAAACACACATATGTTTCATTTTGAGTATAATGAATCAAGAGAATACTCATGCTGTTTTCATGAGTTCACCATATGAACTTATCCACTACATTTCAATACCTTTAATATATATAACCTTATAACAATAAAATGTAAATTATTGGTATATTATTGTCTAAACTAAAACTCTTTGTGTCATTTCTATTTATAGATACTGTATCTACATTACATACAAGTAAGTAAGCATCATTTTATGCCAGGTTAAATATCATGCTGAGAGAAAATAAGTGACACATTTCCCACAACCATTCACGCTTTGATGATGTCTTTTTTCCACACACTGTTCTCTGACTCACTTTCCACTAATCTTATTATACACATAAGTGTTCAATACTCCCCATGGCTTTGCACAAACATTTAAAACAGGAAAGATTACAATTCTATTTCCCATTGAGTTTAATAAAATTATAAATACAATGGTCTACAAATACAAAGTTCTATTGAAAAATGAGAAATATTGAGCTAAAGTTACAACAGTGATGTCCTCTTACAGTGTATTAAAAAAAGGGTGTTGAATCATTATTCTGAAAGACACTGAAAATCAAATGTCTTATGTCGATAAATATCACACAACTGTAAAAAAAACACAACTGTAAGGTTATTATTGATATAATTGATTCATTAATCTATGAGTAATTCTATTTAATAGTTTTTCAATATAACAATAGCATGTATGAAAATTTATAAATAGAATGAGACAATGAGTTCTTTAAAGGGAAACTATCTTTAAAAACTTGTAAAATAATCAAAAATGAAGATGGAAATTAGTATTAGAGAAAAGAAGACAAAGTGGGTAATTTTCTTTTCATACCCTAAAATGACCATTAGGATTATTATGAAATGTGTTAGTTTGCAATACATATAAATTCTTGTAAGAATTCAGACATGGAAAGTTACAAGACTATAAATAAACCTTCCAGAAAAAAGACTAAAAGATTTAGTTTAAACTTTCAGGAGCAATCCCATAACCCTGCCCTCAGTATGCAACAAGGAGGAGGGCATCCAGGCCAGGAATAACATCAACCCTGTCATATCCATCATACAATACTGGATCAGCCACAAGTAAGTTCAGCTCTCCTGGATCATAGTTAAAGCCTTTGATCCTGTGGGTTTAATAATCTTAAGAAAAATCCTACAAAATTCATTTTTCCTAAAAGGTATTTTATCTAATGTATTGCTGAAGCTTAGATTCACCTTGCTAATTCTTGTCAAGATGACTCGGTATGTGCATGCATAAAAAGAAGCTAATTTATTTGCACAGGAGTTCAGAGGGTTTGCTATACTATTTACAATAATCTGATATTTGTATTGGCTTTTTAAAATTAGAAGGTATAATAATAATACAAAGAAAAAAAATCAAAACTATTTTATGTAGACTTTCCTATTCATGCTCCTGTATAAATTTGAAAATAAAAGATTTTAAAAAATCAAACAATCGTGGTGACCCATAGGAATCTTCAATGCACTTGAGGAAAGGAATAAATAAATTATGAAAAACAAAGAATAGCACATTTATGGAAATCAGAACAAAATAATAAGTAATATATGCTTCCATAAATGGCCATCTGTTCTCCACATAAATGATTTCTTAACACTGTCTACCCTTAAATTAAAAAAAAGTTCTAAATTCTTGAGGGATGTAGTGTGCAAGCCTGTAATCACAACACTCGGGTGGCTAAGAATGAAAGAGGGCTGAGAGTTCGAGACCAGCCTGGGATACATAGTGAATTGAAGGCTATCATTGACTATACAGAAAGACTATATCTCAAGTGCTTTCTTTTATTAAAAAAAGTCTTCTTCCCCAGGACCTTTTTACATTTTTGTTTACTTTTGTTTTGCTTTTTTGTAATTACTGCTAAAAGGACAGAATTTAAACCATTTTCTCTGAGTACTTTGATGGATCTCTCCTGCTAGGTTTCTATCACAAATATCAAGACAGATCACATGCATCTCTTGAGTTACTGAACAAGGGAAAAAGAAAAAAGAAAGCACAGCGGCAAGGTGACCATGAGGACATGAGCAAATATAAAGGCATATGACTTCCTTTATTTATTGATTTTGGTTTATTTGAGGCAGGGTCTCACTCTAGCCCAGGCTGACCTGGAATTCACTCTGTAATCCCAGGCTGGCCTCAAACTCACACTCCTGTCTCTGCCTCCTGCATGCTGGCATTAAAGGTGTGCCACCATGCCAGGCTTGACTAAATTTAAAAAGAACCAGATGCATTTACTATGAGGGGCCTGAAAAATTGTCTAGACTTTGAGGTCAGAAGAGATTAATAAGATAAGGAAGAAAACTTTGTTATTTCAACGAATTCCAACTAAGAAAAGTTTGGGATAAATAAAATTTAGCTACCATCATTCAATTTTAGAATATGGATTCATTATTAGTATGAAAAAAGGCGTTTAAAAAAAAGGTAAAGAAAGCTTTGGAGGGGAAGAGAATAAGGAGGAGGAAAAAAAACAAGCACCATCACTCAGACTAAAAATTAACATTAAAAATTTAGCTTAATATGAGGACACAGGGCTGGAGAAATGGCTCAGCGGTTAAGGCACTTGCCTCCAGTGCCTGAGGCTCCTAGTTCAATTCCCCAGGTCCCACATAAGCCAGACCCACAAGGTGGTGGCTCTGGTGCTATCTCTATCTATCTCTCTTTCTCTCTCTCTGTATCTCTCTGCTTGAAAATGAATAAATAAAATATTTAAAAAAAATATGAGGACACAGAGGTCAATTATTAAAATAACTTTTGGTACATATACATGGATTTGGAAATACCTTCCTGTCTCTACTTTTCCTAGGTCTGTTCTAAGGTGTGCTGTAAAGTGACCACGTAGAGAGATGCTCAAAAAGAACGGTAAAGGTCCACCTTCTCCTTGGTCTCGAGGTCTAGGGGCCACGGTCCAGCCACCATGGCATACTTACAAGCCTTCCCTGCTGCCGTCAATCAAGGCCTGGAACAAAGGCTTGTTATGAGGTATGGTCTGTAAGATATTGCCGTCTCCAGTCACGTAGCCGATGGCCCACTGTCCCAGGCGGGTGCAGCTTAACCGAAAAATGTAGCTAGAAAACACAAGAAAATGATGTTCGGTCATAGCATTTCCAAAAGCATGCGATCCACTAAGCAGTGCTAGTTAGTTTTTTCTCTTTCAAAGCCAAAAACTTAGCCAGTCATTTAGAATTCCTGATAAAAGCTTCTATCTTCTACCATAATTTAGCACCAAAATACTTGTTTTAGTTTACTATCTGTGAAAGAAACACTGATAATAACCTTTGTTTATTTAAATATCTCCAGTTTTATGAGAAAATAAATGAGGTTGTAAACTATCAAGTGATTTATTGCCATATCATTAGGAATATTATGAGCGAAAATGTGGCCCTTAAAATATGTGAATCATTTTTAAAGAGTAAAGGGGAAATAGCTAAAAATTTAACGTGCCCATTAGAAATAAAATCGGTTTCTACTATAGAAGTCAACATATTACTTTGTAATTTAGACATTAAAGTTGAACAGTTTTAGACATATAGCTGTGTATGTTTCCTTTCAAACACTTCAGTGACTCATTTTTAAATGAGTCTCAAAATGGCTGAATAATATTAATTACCAAACAAACTCAGTAAGTTCATAATTACCAGCTAGCTTGCCAAATACCTCATAATAGGAAGCTAAAATAATTTTAAAAGCTATAGTAGTTATGGTGAATGACAAATCTCTTTAAATTAATTTTTAACTCTGGAAAACACTGACACATATTCATCATCATTTATTTATGTAGCTATTTGTTTCAGTTTAGATAATCCCGCTTAATATAAAGGAATTACACTCAATCTTGCCAAAATCATATTTGTTAGCAAATCGATCAAAAATAAGTCAACTTAAATCCACAGGCCATATTCAAGCTGTTACGTGAATGCAAGGAAAATGGTAAAAATTAGAAGGTGTGTCTCCTAGTTACTGATGAGTCAGGCGTTTCATAAAGAACTTTTGAAGATATAATTTAGCAGAGATGAGGGCTACTCAATCTCTAGGCTTAATAACACTATACGTGTAGAGGAGTAATGATTATGATTTCATCTATCCACAAAATGCAGTGTGCAAAGAAAGACAGACTTTTTTTTAACACTAGAGACTTCATATTATTGCCAGGACTGGCAAAAGTAACATGTTGGAAAAATCTAAATCATATGTCCCTAGGAGATCCTGCCTAGAGAATGCTGACCTATGGACTTTCCTAATCAGAATTATTATAAAGAGTATTTTGGCCCTGACTAATGGTGATGATGCAAAAGAATGCCAATGTAATCATAAGACGTAATTGTGATTTGGAAGATCATTTATACAATAGAAATGTTGATACAATTCTTTCAAGTGCATTTGAAATCTTAGCTCTGTGTGGAGGAAGAATTTCAGGCGAACCTGTAGAGTCTGACACTAAAATGAAGATAATTACAAATCTGTATGTCTAGAATTTAAAAACAATTCCATGTTTATTCCCATATCAAGAACCTAGTAAATGCTGAAAAACACAGGTGAAATTGCTCAGGTTTTAACAAACGCCCTCTTCTGGTTTTCTAACATTGCCTTAGTATGGTGTTTCTATAATTACTGATTACAGGTCAAGTTCATGCACTTGACACAGGCCAATGGTAGTAACAATTTTGTGACAGACACAATGGAACTTTTTACATGCTTTCCCCTCATGCCCTTTCACAGCTCTTTTCCATCTGCTCAGCCTTCCCATATCACGTGCAGCTCACATTGAGGTTGTTCACCTCAGGAAGCGAACTCACACTGTCTCTTTAAACAGTTGCTCCACAAAAGGGCATGCCAAGCTGGAGGATTTACTTGTTCCATTGGGACAAGGTGGGTTACAATTCAAAGCAAAGCTTTGCTGGTGAAGGTTGTTCTGACCTGGGACAGGGTGGTGCTTGGAAGCTCACTGAGGGGCTCCTGCATTCTAGGCAAGCATTTCAGCACTGATACGGCCCATGTCCTCACACGGAGTCATTTCTTCAGCTAGCTAATGCTCTATTAAGAAGAAACTCAAGCCAAGCCAGCTTAAGGTGATTTCGAAATAAATCCAACTATTTTATTTTTTTTTCGAGGTAGGGTCTCGCTCTAGCCCAGGCTGACCTGGAATTCACTCTGTAGTCTCAGGCTGGCCTTGAACTCACGGTGATCCTCCTACCTCTGCCTCCGGAGTGCTGGGATTAAAGGCGTACACCACCACGCCTGGCATAAATCCAACTATTTGATTTACTGTGAAGCCAGCTAACAAATAATACTCTACATGAGAAAGGGCCAATTAGATAAAATATTGTACACAGAGCCGGGCGTGGTGGTGCATGCCTTTAATCCCAGCACTCGGGAGGCAGAGGTAGGAGGATCACCAAGAGTTCAAGGCCACCCTGAGACAACACAGTGAATTCCAGGTCAGCCTGGGCTACAGTGAGGCCCTACTTCAAAAACCAAAAAAAAAAACCCCATATATAGTACACAGCGAATATTCACTTGTTTGCAGTTTTACTACACAGATTTAAAAAACCCATATTATAATTTACTACCCCAGTACTGATTTCATCTTCTGCTATGCAAAAACCTAGTGAGGAGACATCACTAACTGCAATAATTATCATTCATCTTAGCCCCACCGACAGGCAAACTCTCCGAGCATAGGGACATGAAAACCAACTCTTCATAATCCAAGCTTAAGATTTCAAGCAGGTCCCTAATTGTTTTATGTACCATGAGCTCTTTTTCACAAGTCATATCAATTTTTGAAAATCACGGACAAACATCATGTGCTCTGTGAGTCATATAAAACGGACTCTAGAAGAAAACAGTAGATTTAAAAAAACTGAAGATTTTCTTAAATAGGATGATTTATGTGAAAGTTAGTGACTGGTAGACGCTAGTGACAACTGGCACGGGCATGTGACGATTCCAAGTCCCTAAGGGGACTGATAAGCCTAGGGCACTGCTTACTGCAGCTTAGCAGCCACAGCTCAAAACCCTACTGCGCGCCTAACACAGTTCTAACCTAAGAAAATGCGCTGAGCCCCCCCCCAAAAAAAGGGTAAGAGTTTATGGTCTTCTGTAAGGGGTGAGTTCTAGACCAATGCCAGAGGAACTGATCAAATTCCCATGTGAGTCTCACTGAATTTAATCATCTGAAAAATAAAAGAAATTCTGAAGCTATAAAGAAGCAGAAACTATTGAATTTATAAGGGCATGAAGCGGATTTTGATCATAACTGCTGGATCATATATATTTATGTATTTGTATGTACTTATAATGTAAATATGTGTATACATATCTGCATACACATATAAATCAAACTGAATAGATTGGAAATTATCATAAAAGATTGAATAAAATAGATTATTTATGTTTGACACAATAGTTAAGTATTCAAATATACATATATATGTTTATATACAAACAACTAACAAAACAACCAGTATGTTAATATCCCACACTAATTTGAAATATAAAACTCTGAGCTCTAAAAAAAAGCTTTAGTCTAATTACATAGGAGTACATATGACACTAAAATTCAGAAATCGATTTTTTAAAAAAGAAAGAAAACCTTTGATTTTTTTTTAGCTTTTCCCAATTTATGTAGAAATGAAGCCCAAAGGAATTCTTTAAACGCATCATCTAACGTTATTGCTCGCTGCAGCCTTACCTTCCGGGCTTGGTGCTGTATTTCTGTAGCCGTGCTTTAACTTCATCATATGTGAGAAATGCCATGTAACCTGGATGTGTGACAGCTAGGAAATTCCAATTCCGTAAAATAGAGCCCCAAGGCTAAACACAAATAAATGGAAAGAGATTACCCAGAGAATATCAACCTCCAGTTACACACCAACCCCATTATTCCACACACTTCGTTAAATCCTCCTGGATATTATTAAAGTTCTTATGAGTATAGTATAGTGTGTGTGGCTTAGGTTAACCTTTGTTAACTAACAGACAACATGTAATAACTTGTTAATTTTTAGAGAAATGTGATTCGGCAGGAAGCAGGTATTTTAGGAACAGAATACAGAGAGCAGAAGCAAGCCAAGAAACCACCACAGTCTCTTCTTAATAAAGCACCTGTGACAGCAGGGGAACCTGATAAATGGAAAAGAAAGGTTGGGAATGGCCCTCTGGGTTTGATCCCCAGTTACATTCTCTCCCCACCTGGGGTCACTTAGCCTCCTACTGAGTCCCCCAACCTCTTGGCTATTAAATTCAATATGAAAACATTCTCCTACCTCAGAACCTTCACATTTGCTCATTCTTCTATTACCAGATTCTACTGAGTTTCATGTCGCCAAATACCGGTCCTCTATGAGGCTTTCTTGGGCTCTGATACTTTAAAATGTTATCTCTTCTCATGTTCCAAATCTAAGCCTGTCTGCTTTGTCCATTACTGTGTTCTCTCTCAACTGTCTAATTCTATGGAATAGGAAACTGTTTAAGAGAACATTAGTGTCGAGACAAAAGTTAAAAGGTAACCATATGCTGCTTCTGGGCAAGGGCATCCTTTCCTAACCACATGCCTGTAAGGTAAGGACCATCTCTGTCTACCCATGCATCCTGTAAGGTAAGGGCCAACTTTGTCCACCATTCACCCTGTAAAGTTGAGCACTAGCCCTGTCTACCCACGTGCCCTGTGAGGGGGATCGTCCTTGTCTACATGGACAGTGTTCAGTCTATCCATGCACCCTGTAAGGGCAAGCATTGTCCCTGGCTTGCGCATCCTTGGACACCATGCAGGCCAAGCAGGACACACAGTCACCAGGCAGGATCATTACTGAACAATCCTCCAGACAGGACTTGGCTGAACAAAGTTCCTTTCACGGTACCAGGCTCTTATGCTCACAGTCGGTTTAGCATTACAGTGACAGAATTAGGAAAGTTTAGGGTTTGAAAATGAATTATGTGGAAAACTTTTCTGAAAAATCGCTTGTTTTGTATCCTTCTCTCTTCAGTCTGATTAGTTGGTCGTCTGGGTATCACGGCAAGAGAAAAAGACAGTAGGTGCCGGGCACCTTTGCTTGAGGGTGTACATGAATGGTCTCGGCAAGTTTTAAGGCTGAAGCTAGACTTATTCCAAGGAATTGGCAGGCTACTACAACCGCTGAGCCACAGTCTTCCCTCAAGTCCTTCTAGAGTTGAAAAAAGCATTTCATGTTGCCAAGTTCAAGCTATGGCAATGGGTATCCCAGACCTGATTACTGGTAGAGTTCCTGCTTTTGTTAGTTCTGAGAGTTGTTCGTCATGAGTGCATATCAAGCTCAATTTGTATGTCGGAGTTCTTCAAGAACTGTGTCCTTTGCAATGAGGATAACAAAGGGAAAAAATTCAGTAATGAAGGGTTTTTTAGCCTTTTGTGACTTAACAAGCAAAATTTTTAGGGTATTTCCACACCACTGTAAAACATCTAATTGGGTTAAAAAAGAGCTCTGGAGAATAGTGACATAAGAAGGTCTGGCTTTGTACTTGGAAAAAAAAAAGGCATGTTTTTAATTTTCTTTTTGAGGCTCGACTAAAATTGTATGAAACATTACTTGGAAAAATAACAGCGTATGTCAGAAAAGCAACTGAGAAATACTGTTCTTCTAGAAATTAGGGGTTTTGTTTTATTGTTTTGTCTCACCATCTACAAAGGACAAGCATAGCAAATATTGAAGACATTTTGATGAAATACACAGATTCATGAAATAATACATTTTTTAAATGCTAAACGTTTAAGGGAGTTAAACAGATCAAAATACAAGTAAAAAGTCAAGTCGAACTGGAATTACACCTCCTATGGAATTAAGCCACCGAATCTTAGTAAATGATGAGGGCTGGTTTCTCACTGCACAATCTCTACGTGAAAGGATGCCGTGCCGTTGCCTGTGAGGGCACCCCACTCACACCAGTCACAGACACACACTCCTCTGCGTTTCTTTATGACTTACAGCAAAATAAAGTCCTTCAGAGAAAACAACTGTTTTATCACTTGCTCTGTTTGAAGGAAATTTTTTCACACAAATCAAGACAAATCTTTGTGAGATTTTTAAACATCTCCAGAAGTTAATGAGATGAAGTACAGAAAGCAGTACTCCACTGTCCCAATGCCTTTTATATTTTCCAGAGCCAAATCCTGACCCCGTTGGAGGAGGGTGCTCAGCCGGTCTGCCTAAGCCCTCTGCAGTCTTTGCTCAATGTCCCATGTCTCGTCCCACCAGAAAGAACTAGAGTGATCCCTTTAAGATCCATCCCTTATCCTGCTACCTTCAAGTTCAATGCACTATTGCTCAGTGGCCCAGTCTTCTCTAAGAGGAAGCAGAACAGAAGAAGAAAAGTATCAGGAAGAGAAGACAGCACAGTCCTGACATTTCTAAGAATTAGTGCAGTATTATCGCAGCACAGCTCAGGCACTTCCAGGAGAATGGGAAGAAAAGAGGAAGAAGGAAGAGGAAATGAGGAAGATAGCAACGAAACCACAGCACGTGTCTTCTTCATCTCTCTGACGTTTGCTAAAGATCTACGTATGCAGATGGATGCATGAGGGGCCAAGGAAGGACCGACACTTCTGTACAGGACTCTTGGCCTTGTGCTGACTTCCAGAATGGATTACTCTTCCTACATCAGACCCCAGCTCTGAGTGTATGGGATCCACTTCAGAAGTGAGCACAGCAGCTCTGGGTAATAAGAGCTGGGTGGATTAACCACCACTGAGCCCCAGCATCACAGTACTCACCTAAAATAGTAACAACACTTACATTTTCATATGTAGTATGTAAATATAAAGCTTTGATAGGACAAATTTACAATATTAGCACTGAAATTTTAAATGTGTGAAAAATGAAAAATTAGCAAAAGTTAAATGATAGAGCCAATTTAATCTTATTTTAAAGTGCATACATTATAGTTGAGTCATGGGAACCCTGAGTACAGACCCCAAAGGGAATGGACACTCTCAAAACAGAACTAACTAGAGTTTTTCAGTTAATTCTGTAATAAATTGCTTCAAAAAGGATTTGGCAATCTGTGGACCAGGTAAGATTTTTGAGTTCACATGGACTTTTCACAGGAGCTCTACATAAAATGATACTCTTCTCTCCCACCCCAATAAATATAAGCAAGATAATATACAAGCCGTAGATAATTAAGGTTACTTGGCTGTTTTAAAGTAAAACAATTTATAAGAAAATATGTGCACACATTAAGCAGCGGTTTGGAAAAGCATTTCATTTAAGTTGCCCTTATGCCTTTAATATACAACAATGAGGCATTCCAGCATATGATATCTGTGCTAAAAAGTCATACAATCTCTCTATAAAAATAATACTTCCTGAAATGAACGGTTAGATTTAATATATGAAAATTATTTGTGTTTCTTCCTTTGTAAGGGGAAGTAGCAATGCTCTGGTTATATAGAATGGCTTTTAGCACATTTAAAAAATGAAATATTTTTTTCTTTTAAATCATCAGATATATTTAAGAACAAAGAAATTTTATTTTTAAATGATCAGTTTTGGATACTAGAATGCTTTTCTAAAATGAACCTTGTAGCTTCAGAAATGTAAGTAAAACAACTTATACAAATCAAGAGAATGGTCACCAAACCACTATAAGTTTAAAATTAGAACAAAACACACTCTCTGTAGTCATTTACCCAATTTCTTATCCTGAAGACAATACTGCTTTATGATTTTGAAACTGTAGGAAAGTAAAATCTACCATGTAAATATTAATAGGAGTTCATTTATTGTTATTAGTGACTTCATTAATACATTAACTGAAGCCAATATAATCTTTTAGTTACAAAACTCACTTGTCCTATTCTTACCAGTTAGTATCAGAGTTTTAAATCAGAGTTGTAAAATTCATAACATGAGAAACATGAAACTAATGTTATAACATTTGCAGGAACTATATTAAAATCAGAAAAAAGGACATTCCAGATTGAAGAAACAAAACCATTTCAGGATATAAATAAGTTGGTTTCTAACAAATTTGCCTGACTTACTATAATTTAAATTCCTAAAGTTATAAAAATTTTAAGCAAATGATTTCATTTTGTGACTATCTGAATTGAATTCCACAGATAAAACACATTTTGGTATCAAAGCCAAACTCGGCAGAAACTTTTAGCCTTTATACTTTGAGTGTATAAAGTATACACTTGGGACCCATAAGTAAGGTATCAATGATGGCGTCAGTGTGCCACCTGTTTCTGACTATGTAAAAGTGACTGTGGAGATTAAAAAGCAAAAATAATCAGGAGCATATAGTTGTTTATCCTAGAGATAATGCAGAAAAAAGACTTGAGTATCCCAAAACAGTTTTTACATTAATATTGACATGAAGTTTTGATAGAATATTACATAGGAACTGAAAATCATATTGATGAAGAATATTTGCAGGCATGGGAAATATTCATTACATATGAAGGAATGAAAATGACTTTATGAAATAGTATAAAACTGCAGTATGCTTTTATGGATCAGCAGGTCATTTCTACCTTTACTATTCACCTTCGGACCTAGCAAATGTCACAGTTGAAGAGATGTTGGGATCAGCTCTGGCGACTATTCCATCCTATTTCTCACTGAGCTGGAGGTGAACGCAGTGAGAAACTGAGAAGTGAGTTTAAGAACAAACTGTGCTGCCGGTGGGGCTGATCCTCTCACTTCCACCCGGCGCTCAGGAGAAGAAGGACCGAGCTCTTCTGGGAATCAGGCTCTTCCCCGTGTTTGGATGCATGTGTGCTTGTGTGAGAGAGCTTCACAGAGACGCTCACACAGAAGAAGGGAGGAGATGGATAGACTGAACGAGCATAATGCTTACCTGAAACAACCTGGTGAAAATATCAAACTCAAAAACGGAAATGTAATCGTTGCAAGTGAGATCGATGGTGGACTTGAGCGCCATCGCTTCCAGGCCAGAGCTGATCTGATGGACCTCATGGAGGCACTGTCTGAATACCTTCCAGGGGACAATAGTTCTGCACAGGAGAGACAAATGAATGAGCTGTTGTCACAGGTTTACCCTCCGTAGAAACAACACAAGCAAGTCATAACGTTAACACAGTTATATTTGTATTAAGAGTACATCATTCTGATTACAAGCACTATGGTTACTTGACTATTTTGCACTTGCTAAGAATATGACAAAAATTGTAGAGTTCTTTTCCTACAAGAGCCATGGGCTATCAAGACATATCTGGAAACACATCAAAAAGAAGAAACAAGGGTCAAATTCTTGGGCATCTATGAATTAATATTATATTTTCCCTAAAATAAGGTGCTGGGTCCCTGTAACAGTAGGAATTCTTTGATCACTACAATAAAGAGTAATGTGTAACCAACACGTGGTTAAGGTGGGAAAACATCAAGACATTATCTGCCCAGGGAGGGGGAACAAGTGTGATCTAATCTTCCAAATTACCTTTTTAACTATAATAGCTATTTCATAGAAATTTATTCAATATCTATACACTGTTTTTATTAGGTATTATATATCTGCAACTTCAATAGGTAATAGAATGATACACTTAATTTTTTAATATAGAATGGTGTCAGAGAAAGGTCTGCCTCACACTCACCTATCCTCCTACCCGTCATAAAAAGCGGTAACCCACATCATGTACCCCTTAATAAGTGTCCTCCATTTAGAATCTCAGAACTCCATACTTGAATGCATGGAAACGAGAAATAAAATACATTGTTAATTACTGATACCTCAGTCTTCAAAAGTGGATGGCACAAGAGCTATCTGCATGCTTGCCTTCACCCTTGTTTCTAGAGAAGACCCTTAAGCAGAAATGAACGAAATTTTCCCTATCCTCATCCAATGCCAATTTTCCCCAATGAAGTATCACATAAAGTGACATGGATAGTCATGAGTTTGTTGTTGCTGTTGACATTCACAAAGTTTTGTTCTTATGTTATTAATAATAATATTTATAGTGGTCGTCAAATTTTGGCAGACACTTAAAGTCTTAGACTTAAGAGTCATTTAAAGGGCTTATTGTCACAGAGAATATTAAATCTAAGCCATTCTGTAGGCCTGGGTGAGGCCCAAGAATGAGTATTCTAATGAGTTCCCAGGTGCAGATGCTGCTGGTCTTGAGAGCCCTCGTGCTCCTGGGAGCACTAGCTAGGTAAGGACCATCTCTGCTTTTGAAGAACATACAATTTGTAGGAAGGATTTCTAATACCAAAAGTTCAGGGAATGCTACCAGATGGGGAATGCTAGCTGATGGATACCCGGTAAGGGCCAGAGGAATTCATAGGAAGTCTGTGGGAAATGGCAGCAATGAATGAAGAGACAGGCTTACAGTGCTGTGCTGCATTAATTAGAGAGCTTAGGCCTGGTGGACCATTAAAAAAAAAAAGAAAAGAAAAAATATGAGGCTTAGTGCCTCAAAGGGCTTTTCTCTATGTATGAGAAAACAGGAAACCACAGAGAACTGAAGGAAGATACCACATCAGATGCCATTTAGAAGAAACACACGTCAGATGCTGATTAAGGCTAACAAAATGCTGCTGTCTTAAAAGAACTAGGAAAATGTTTAATATTAGAAAGCTATTGATGTATGGTGCAACGTAAAGATGCAATTATGGCGGTGTCATTAGTGATCATGAAAGTGCTGCCTCAGAGGCACATTTTTCTTTCCTAAAACTAAAGTTTCCAATACTTAACAAAGAGCATAAAATACAACATTCAGAGGGAGAATGCTGATCAAAAGACTGTTATTTAAGCTTTATCTGGAAAAGCAGAGTTTTGTTTATAAAGCATAAAATATAAAGAAATTGTCCAAAAAGAAACCTTCAGTTTATTTATATATAAAGTATAAAAGTTTTATATGTTTTAAACAGATTGGCTAAAAGGACATTGTCATTGTGACAATAAAATTACCACCATCCAGTATTTAAGGTACATACAGATTATAACTTCCTTAGGACGCTCAGTGATTTTCCAGAGAAAAGTATATGACATGTAGGAGCCTCTAAAATTTTAATCTAACACATCACCTCAGAACAATAATTTCCAACCTAAAGAGAAGCAGTTTGATGGTACTTGTGTAAATGACACTTTATCACCTACATTAAAGAGACTACAGAGGATTGAGTCGCCAGGGCAGTAACTGGCTAGTGTATCACACTAGAAGTTTGTGCGACTCATTCTCTACCTTGGTGGGCTCAGCAGTGCAGAAGGTGCAAAGAACAGTGGGAAAGGCCACTTCCCACCAGTGGCACAGAAACAGAGGATGAAAGCATCTTGGAAGCCAAACAAATGAATACACTGTTGGAAGTTGCTGTGCTCTGGATCCGCCTGGGTCTGTACTATCACAGAATGCCTGGGTGAGACAGTGTGCATGGCCAGATGGCTCACAGCCATGGACTAAACTGCATGGTGGGAATGATCCAAGAAAAAGAAAGGGAGAAGAGAAGGAAAAGATGCAAAAACCAGAAAAGGGCCACATTAAGTTTCCATACCCCAAACAAGCCAGAAATGTTGAACCGGTTCTATCTGCTGCTTACAATTAGAAAGCACATTAGCTGCAGATAGGATCATCTTCAAAATACACTGAAAAACAAAAGTAATCATCAACCTGCAAGGAAAAGCGTACTAGGCCAATGGTGGTCAGGCACCTGTTACAGTCATACAAGGCCAATGGCAGCCAGGCACTTGTTACAGTAATGATTCAGTACTTGTAGAATTCCATATGGGAAAGATCTGTGATTTAGTGAGGGTTCACCACCACTCACCTAGTCATAAATAAATGTTTCTTGGCTTAAAAAAAGGAACACTATTTTCATACCATGTGCAAAAGAGACACCAGATTATAAGGACATATTGTAACTAGATCCTCATCTGTCTATCAAAAGTAAGAGAAATTATCCTTTTTTATATTTATTTGTAAGCAGAGAGAGAAAAAATGAGAATAGGTGTGCCAGGGTCTCTTGCTACTGAAAACAAATGCCAGATGCATGTGCCACTTGGTGCATCTGGCTTTATGTGGGTACTGGGGAATCAAATCCAGGCTTTAGGCTTTGCAGGCAAGTACTTTAACCACTGAACCATCTCTCCAACTTCAAGAGACATTATCTTTAAAAGCCTTGAATATTTGAAAACACTTTGAGAGTCAATAAAAAAAATGAGATCAATCAGATGCCAGGAAACAAGGAAGAGGAGTCAGTGGGTCATAAGTGAAGAGATCACAACCTTTCAGGGCATCATCTGTGTCAAGTGTGAAGTATGTACTGGTCCAATTTGAAAACCCTGCAATTTTAAGGTAAAATTAAAAGAAAAGATAGGGGAATTAAGAAATTGATATATAAAAAGTAAAATATTTTCATATAATTTCTAGTTCACAACAGACAAGAGGTTTTATATTTATCATTGGTGGGGTGGAGATAAATAGAAAAGAAAAGCAAAAGCAGCATTCTACACTACAAAGGTATGAATAAAACAAAGGCTGTGGTATTTGGAAGCAGCAAGTTCCAAACACAATTTACACAGCATTTCTAGTAGGCAAGTGAATAACAAGGTTCAAACCCAATATATTTTGACCCATTTGTCTAACAAGATTTATGTCTGAAAAACCATATAACAATGCAAAAATTCTTTTCAAAGTAGTGCTGCTTATAATAGCAAAAAATAATAATAATAACTAAATAAAATAAAAACCCTGACACTGACTTTATGAGTAACAAGGCAGTATGCAGATATTTTACAGCAATTAAAATTGTATAGAAAAACAGGTAACCTTCCAGGCACATTATCAAATAAAATGAGGGTTTTCAAAATGATTTTGTCTTGTAAGGTACAGTGACTGTTCAAAATGATATGTAATATCTGGGAAGGTCAACATACCTATGAAAGGAAGATACCCGGATTCTGAAAGGGTAGATAACGGTATTCTACTTGTCATTTTCTGTAATTTTTCTGTTTATCTATAACCCCTCACTTTTTCTAATATGTTCTAAATAAATTAAAATAATCCTACATGTACTAAAAGTTTTAAAATGCATTATCTAATAAATAAAATCAATTAAAAGATTTTGACTTGGTAAAGGTGACATTATAGAAATGTAAAATCTAAATAACATTAAGATTATTAAAGTATCAGAAATCACGAGAGAATTGAATGTACTTCCTGTATATGAAACTATAATTCTAAAACAAAACTTCTATATATCAATGTTCTATAACTAGAAAATAAACTTTAAAAATTTGATTGATACAATAACACCTGAAAATATCAAATAAATAGGAATGAAGAGCTGATGATGAAGCAAATAAATATCAAAAAATATCAAATAAATAGGAATGAAGACCAGAGATGATGAGCAAGGCCTTCACCCCCCCCCCCGTCTCTCTCTCTCTCTCTCTCTCTCTCTCTCTCTCTCTCTCTCTCTCTCTCTCTCTCTCTCTCTCTCTCTCTCTCTCTCACACACACACACACACACACACACACACACACACACGTCAGAGACTGAAGACACAAGGAGATGTAACATTTTACTGGGCTGGCAATATCAGTACTATAAGCCTGTCACTTCTCCTTAAATTGATCTATAGATTTAATACAATCTCAATCACAACCCCCAGGAGGCACAGCTGAGGTTCAATTAAACATCACAGGAAAATGCCAAGACTAAACAGAACAGCCTTCAGTAAGAAGGATATAGACGAGCTTTTCGATCCTTTAAATTAATCCAGACTGTGTCACTCACACAAGGATAGACACACAATGAAAACACCCATCTCTGATAAGAAAACAAACCCTTGTTTTCTTGCTATATGTGAATTATATACAAATAAACAGTAGCAGAATGGATATAAACATGGAACAAACAAAATCATCAATCTTATTTAAAAAATAAGATTTTAGGTACACCTTATATCCATTTTTGAAAGATAAAGATTTTTATAAGAAATATATTAAATACCTGTATAAAGGAGCAGGCAAAAATATAAACAGGACTTGAAATGTTCAAAAGAAAAGATGAATTTACAAAACAGTATCATTAATAAATGCTACTAAAAGCAGTGTTCTTGGACTGGAGAGGAGGCTCAGTGGTAGAGACGATTGTTGGTCAAGCCTACCAGTCCGGGATCAATCCCCAATACCATGTAAAGCCAGCTGCACAAAGCGAGGCACACAGCTGGAGGCCCCGGCATGCCCATTTCCTCTCATTCATACTCATTCTCTCTCTCTGCCTCCCTCTCTCCTGTCCACCCACCCTCCCTCCCTCCTTCTCTCTCCTAGCAAATAAAAAAAAAAAAACATTTTTTAAATGCCGCATTCTTAAGAAGACACTTAAACGCAATGCAAAGGCAAGTCACACAGTCAAATGTTCGAGGAGACAAACGCAGCGGTGCTCAGCTTCCTGGATCTTCAGGAAAGCAAGCTAAAGGATGACGGAACTGTAGGGTTGATCGTGAGGAAGTGCTGAGGAGGGCAGGAGCTGCAGGAACCAGAGGCCCTGTGGATGAGGGGACGCATGATCTGGCTACTTTGGGAAAATGTTGGGAAGATGGGAAAAGCTAAAATGAGATGCTCATCCATATTCAGAGTCATCACAAATGCACAGACAGGCTTAAACTGTAAAAAAGTTCACTGGAGACAATCTCTTCCAGCCCCTCTGTTTACTAATAAATACACACACAAACACACACAGAGCAAATGAGCCCACTGTCCATAAACAACAGAATGAGTATAATATAATGTAATATAATGATCGGAGGAGGATGGGCAAATACTGCTACTGCAAAAAGAGGCTGAAAGAAGTGAATTTTATCAGTAGGATATTTAACGCAGAGTGATCCTACTGGGCTACGAGAGACTACAGTGGGAGGCAGACTGCCTGGGCCTTCCTGCTCGGCCACTGGGTCCAGGAGGAATTCACATTCACTGTGGAAACCTCTCGTCCTGAATTATGTGCACCTTTTTCTACCCACATTAAATCTTGATTTTAAATTAAGCTTTAAAAATATTACATTAACATTAGAGAAAGACATGTAAAAATTGACAATACAGCCCATAATAACAATTAAGGAAATCAACATTTTTGTTCAGTACTTGTGTTTCTGTGGTGGTGGGAGTAGTTCGTAAAATCCATTCTACCTCAGACATATAGAATGCCATTTTGATTTTAAAAAGAAAACATTTATTATCTATATTTATCTGTTGCCTAGCTAAAAATTTGTGAATTTTTCATAAAATTAACTTTGTCAACAGAGATATAGTCTGTGGCAGTCACTCTAAATTGAGTTTTGATGAGAAGCTAATAGGATATTCATATGATATTTGCTTTTTTATTATAGATGTAAATCCTTAGAACTATGATTCTTTAGTCTGCTGACTCTTTGTATAGTTGTTGCTTAGATTCAATCTGGTAGGTTATGGCTCTACACACCAGAACCACTCAGCATCCATAAAATGGTAACCATGGTTACCAAGGATCTTCATAATTAGATCTAAACATATTTCAACTTTCACAGAGAAGACAAAGCCATTATTTATGAAATATGTCTTTTTTATTATTTTATAAAAAAGAAGCAAATCAGAACACTTCGCAGCATGAACACTCCCGTATAGTGAACAACTACCATTATCATTTCCATTGATGAAACCCAACGCAGAGTTATAATTTTATAAGCCTGCAGAAACAAGGACATAGTTTCTTTACATTATTCCTGATCTTCTCAGTAACTTCATTCATGTAACTTCTAGTCTTATATCCTCAATCTATTGTAGTCAAACCATGACTTTATATAGAGTTCTATTTTGTAACAGTTTTTAAACACAGTTTGCTGGTGAAGGACAGGCAGAGGATGTGCTGTAGCGCCAGCTGCCATTGTGGCACCGACAGCCACAGGCAGTAAGATTCTGATCTGAAAACAATGGGTATTTTGTTCACTCTTTTCCTAAAGTACAACTGGTTTTAATGAATTTTTCTCTGAATGTTCAGTAATTCTTGGGAAGTTCCTGGGATCCAGTAACTCATGGGACACAGAAGATGCAATTGATCTTACAGTTAGATTAAATGAAATTAAGAAATTACAAATGCTAAAATTAGAAAACCCTGCCACGGAAGAGTTTAGATTTTAAAATGATATTCCCCTTCATAAGAGCTCAGCCTCACACAAAAATTGATTTTAAATCTCAACCCTTACCAATTTCGTTAACTAGCAATAAAAGAAACCTAAAAGTAGGATAAGTAAATTGAGACAGAAATAGCTTCCAACAATATTCTAAAACCTGGACAGGAAAAACGTGTGTGTGTGTGTGTGTGTGTGTGTGTGTGTGTGTGTGTGTGTGTGTACCCGCGTGCATGTGTGCTTACTTTTATACAGTGTTTATTTATATATAGATGATCACAAAGTCCTGTTAAGAAGATGTGTGTATGTATCTGAGTTGTACTGAGGATTGAACCTCAAGCTTTGCACATTCTAAGCTACATCTCAAGCCTTCTTTTTAGTTTGTATTTTAAGAAGAGCTTTCCTGGCTCAATCTGAATGGTCTTATGTGGCTCAGGAAGCTCCTGAATTTGTGATTTATTGTCTCAGTCTCTTGAGTCCTTGTATTGGACCACTAGACCTGGGTTCACATTTTGAAAAACAACTTCATACTGAAGAATAAGAAAGCAAAAACAGAACTCTACGGGAAACCCAATGATCATATTTCAAAGTGGTAACCAACATTCAAAATACAAACTAGAAGGAACAATCCTTAGCAGTCCACTAAGGAAAAAGTACATCTCTATATGCTCATGGCAAAAGTTAAAAAAAAAAAAACTAAACTAAAAATAAAACTTAACTTAAAACTAACATGTGGTCCACTGCTTGCTATATACCCAAAAGAATTAGTTAGCACAGCATAGATACATGAACAACCTAACCCAAACTTAATGCGGCACTCCTTAGAAGAGTCAAGACAGGGTGTCACCACACTGATAAGGTGTGTTGAGAATATTATACATAAATATATATAAGATGTGTATAACATGAAATATTAGTCAACAAGAATGAGATCGCATCATTTTCAGAAAAACAGATGGCAAATGGAGATAATCATGTAAACAAGGTTGATGAGATTCAAAATTATCACATACTTGGAATCTAGATTAAAGTGTCTGTGTGTGTGTGTGTGTGTGTGTGTGTGTGTGTGTGTGTGTGAGAGAGAGAGAGAGAGGGGGGGGAGTAAAAGGGGGCTGCTTGCAAGGAGGAAGGCAACCAGCAGGAGGGGAGGGAGGGCAGGCAGTGTAAGGGGGATGGTATGAAGTAATCCCATGATGGTTCCGTGAATAAAGGAATGGGTCCACAGGCATGCTCGGGGCTTTGACAAGAAGTGGCACATCCATCCAGTCGCAATGCGTCAACAGAAATGGAAGGTAGCGTCAAAAGAACTCTAAAGTTAATGTGACCTTCAAGCAGTAAACAAGAAGACAGACTCAGCCTCAAATAAGGGGAAAGGAGAAGACGAACAGCCCATGATATGCAAGTATGAAAATGTCATAATCAAAACTATTAATAACACATTACAGAACCTCCATATGTGTTTGCCTTTGAGAACACATAACTGGTAGAATAGTAAAAAATGAATACATTGAATAACAAGCATAAAGGCTGATGACCGATGCGCAGGGATATTGGAAAGGCAGAGTTCGATGAGGATGTAGGGACAGTGCTCAAAGCCCTACTCAGGGCACCAAACGATCCTACCCAGTACACAAGTATGAGTACCTCTCCACTTAAAAGCTATCCATCAGTGGTGTCAAGTTCTCTTAGCATTCCAAGGCAGTGTTTTAAAAACAGAGCTTTAAGCCAGTGAGACAGAAACCAACGATTTTCGACACAAAGACCCCTAAGGTCACAACATTAAAGCAGCCTTAATACTCACCCACCACGACTCACAACGAGAGTGCGCAGAATGGGCCTGGGGAGAGAGCTCATTGGTTAAAGGCACTTGCTTGCAAAGCCTCACAGTCTGGGTTCAATTCCTCAGTACTCATGTAACTCCAGATGCACAAAGTGGCACCTGTGTGCCTGGAGCTTGTCTGCAGTGGCAGGAGGCCCGGTGAGCTTATTCTCTCTCTCTCTCTCTCTCTCTCTCTCTCTCTCCCCCTCCCTCCCTCCCTCCCTCCCCTTTCTCTCTCCTTGTAAATTAATGAATAAATAAAAATTTCAAAGACCGGAAATAACAGTGAAGGAGGTTATATGTGACTGAGAAAAAAATCAGGAAAAAAATGGATTTTGGACCAGATTTGGAGAGTTTAAAACTTGTTAGGGAACAGAACTATAGGAATATATGCTGAACAGATGAATTTCTAATAAAGTCATTGCAAACCAAGAACAAGAAATGTGTTAATGATTATTATTTCTTAGTCATTCCAGGGCAGGTGCATGGCCCTGAACACCACCCATAGGTGAGGGAGTCTCTGCCTTTCTTTCAATAAACAACAAAGAGGCGTGAATGTGTCAGCAGCTTGTTGTAATCCAGTACCTAGCAGATAGACTACGGTGCCCACTTTTGATCAGGGCAGTCCAAGAAAGCCTCTCAAGTGCCAATGTGGGCTGGGTAAGCATGGGTGACCGGCCACCAGAGCGGTGGTAGGAAAATTAAGAAAATGAAGTGTGAAAAACAGGAAGTATGAAAGAGGAAACGTGGTAGAGCTGGATAGTGTGTGTCTTTACACAGGTGACAGGGATGGGGGGAACGGGGTGGAAGGATAGTTTCCAATCAGGGATGTTTTAGCCTTTATTCCAGAAGCAATATTCACAAAAGCTCTTCTGGAAAAGTCTAGAATGATTAGCTCTGCTTTCCACAGTGCTGACTAATCTCAGAAGCACAACAGCACAGGCTATTGTTGAAGACAGAGATACCAGTCAGAATACTGGTGTGGTAAACCGGGAAATATCTGAACTTGAAGAAGAGAACATGAACTCATATCTGGACAGGGATGGCAGAACACCTGAGGAGTCAGGATCAATGGATAGTGTTCAATTATAATTTATAATTTTTGACTCAATCTACAATTGCTACGTCTAATGCTTAGAAAAATAACCACCAAAGAGAGTTTAAACACATTAAAAAATCATACCTTTCCCTCCCCTCCTTTACTTTTTCCCTTTCTTCTTTCCTCCCAGGTGATTATAAATTTCCTGTCATGACATGCTCCAGGCTCTGAACAAGCTACCAGATTCACTAATTCTACAGTAAAAATCTTTCTGATTATCAACTATTTCAGAGTATGAAGATTCAGCCTGGTAATGTCTGATTTTGTAAAACTTAGAGATATTTATTCAATAATGTCACTTTTCTGATATATGTCTATTATCTTCTGGCCAACAGAATGAGAGCGAAACATGATTGAACTATTGAAATAGTTGGTGGGTGTGCGTGAAGATTTAACACATGCCGCCCCCCAACCTTTTGCCAAGGCCCTTGTTTTGTGGTGCGGATCCCCTGGCTTCTAAGCAGACTCAAGGCCATGGCTTCATGAAGGTTGAGAAGCCCAGAAACAAAGCATCAGGCACAGTTCTAACCACCGTTTCCCATTCTCTGCTTTCTCGGGGTCCAAATCCTGAAACTGTACTTGGCTTTTGAATAAGGTCTCACGTACAGTTCAGGGTGGCCTTGACCCCATCTGAGTGGCTTTGAACTCCAGATCCTCCTACTCGGTTTGCAGTTGTGAGCCAGCATTCCTGGCTCTGAAATTGTATACATTAGTTATTAGTAAATCTTGCTTTTTCTTTGTAATTCATTTTGTTTCTTACTATTGACTATTCTTTTTGTAGTTAGTCACAATAATAATTCTTAACCAAAAAGCTGTTTTCACACATCATAATCTGGTTGTTTAGAATCAACTTCTCAATGGCTGGGGACTTTTTAAATATTTTTCATTTATTTATTTATTTTAATATTTTTTAATGGCTGGTTTTTAAAACAAGCTTATTTTCAAGTTTACATGCATGTACAGGTCAGGTTAATTGAAATTGTTTCCAAACGGCATTACTGTGTAGGGAGACTAATAACAGGAAGGCTTCAAGAAGAAAACCAAGTCAGGGTAAATAAAAACTAGTATTAGAACATAATTAAAATAATTCAACCCAGGGAAAGGCTGCAATATTCATTCATTGTTCGTTTTCAATTCAAATATACTTGAACTATAAGATGAATCCTACATGAAACATGAAGACAGTTTCCATTATATTTTCATAAGGTGTTGTTCATTTGGATAATCTAGAACATGTGTCAGTTCTAGAAGCGGCTTGAAATTTGACTCTCATCCTAAAAATAAACGTTTTACAGACACTTTCCATTGCTTCCTCAGTGGGTGAAAAATAGAAGACAGAAGTTAAAGGATTGGGGAGTCATTTAATCGGTGCTTCTAGAATCTCCCAGTTGATGGGTTGTGATGTTATTCATACTGCAGTTCAACAGAAAGGTCCTCATGATGACGGTGTTTACAAATAAAGGGAAATAAAATGTCCTAAGTGCAATTAATCTCAGTGGAGTGAGGAAGCAACAAAGTCATCTCTTGTGATAAACATGTGAGCAGCCTTTCCATGTCTCAGAGACCCCCAACCCTCCTTTTCAATTATATTTTGCATGTTGTATGTTCATTTCAAGTTCATGCAAGCAACGCTGGATGGTGCTAACAAAACATGCGTTCCTACCTACTTGCTGACGCCATGCTTCCCAATGGCATTACCTATCTTGCTCACACATAATAGTTTTGTGCAATAACACAGAGAAAGGCTGGATTAGAGTTCTAGGGAGCTTCTCACATTTCAATTTCAGATCTCAGTGGCCAAGCTTAACATATACCCTCCTCCAGAATGCAGTCCTTGATTTCTGAAATCCTAAAGCATTTCATTCTCTGAATTATCACAAGATTTTCTTTTTGGCCTTCTACCTTTATTCCTGTTACCTTTTATTTTTATATGTATCTTAGGTGTTACTAAAATAAAAGACACATTATTTTATATCCCTGTACTTCTCAGAGCTCAGAGAATATATACCCTTGTCTAATCTGACATCTACTCTATTATCAACAACGACAACAACAAGCCCACACACCATCATTAAGACACACTTTAGCTAGCTACATCAGAAAGTGCTACAGCACTTTCAAAGCATGCACAGGGCTCAGGGCTCAATCCACAGCACTGAAGCTTAAACTGAAGCTTAAACGTCATCAAACATATTCAATATTCAAGTAAAATCAATAGTGTACGGAACTAGGTCATTCCTACAATATGGATTCAAGTTATAAAAAATAAATTTCACTTACTTATCTCCAAAAAATTTTCTCCAGAATTCAGCAGCATCTGCTTTTGTGATACGGAAGTTGTCTCCCTGGAATTGACCATTGGGGAAGATTGCTTTGATTTCTGCCAGCATGTGACTGAAGATAAGGGACAGTTTTGTGAGATTCCGCCTGATAGATATAAGGGGAAAAGTACAGACAGGTAAATAGATACATTCGGTTTATAGATGCATATATATACATATACATATAAATAATGCTTTACTGAAAATCTATATTGAGGCAAAATTATGTGTATCAAGCTAGATATGAGGTTGATCATGAATTTCACTTAAACAATAGCCCTAAAATAATGTTCACTGAAAATATAGGACATTTAAATTCCAAACAGGCTTTTACTTTGTCATCTATCCATGTATTAACAGAAACATGAACAAGAAAAATTACATAATTTCATTAAACTCACAATTTAATGTTAAAGATGAGCACATACAAAAACATAAAATATAAAAGCTAAACACACGAAAAAAATAGAGAGCAACTGTTTCTATCCATGAAAACAAAATGTGTCACTAGGAAAGAATCCAGGAAGGACAGCGCTCCAGTGACAGACGGGATCCCAGTGCTTGAAGAGGAGAACAAGGAAGGAGTTCTTGGGGCACTTGAAGAAGCACAAAGAAACAGGACCAAGTCGCTTATCACATCTGTGTTTGGCCTAAGTAGGGCAGAGCAGAGGGTCACGGAAAGAGATGACAGGAGGCAGGATGAGAACATTTGGCTTAGACCAAAACAATGAGCCAAAGTTTTGGCAAGTACACTTGCTGCGTCTACCAAAAAATTCCATCTCCTTATGATGAGTTTTCAAAATGTGCTCCCTGGGCCGTTCCAGTATGTGACCTTCACTAAGGAGGCTTCTGTGAGTCCGTTTCAGAAGAGGTTATGGCAGAATTAAAGACAGTGTTTTCTGAGATCCAGCTCAGCTGAACCCAAGCACAGGTCTCCCATTAACCAGCTGAAGCTTGGATGTGGACCTGATGATTTTCGCCCATACTTCCTCACTGTATAAGCGGGTATATGCAGGATGTATGGGCAAATGATGTTTCATTTAGGAAATGAAAAGTAAACTGCTCTGTTTCATCAAAGAAAGAAGTGTGCTTGACATACACTGCATCCGATGCTTCAGGCCTGAGGTAGGGGCTGCATACAGTCACCTCAGAAAGCCTGCCGTGAATTAATTCATATAATTAGCCTAGAGGGTTAATTTTCCTCAAACTTCCAACTGATACATAGGAATGAACAAAAGGAGCAAATCCACATGTTTATAGTTAGGATAAAGCAACTGTTCCATTTCTGAAATGGATGCTCTCTGTCCCCTTGTTTCTTTGTTGTTTAATCACAGCCAAATGTTTTTCATTTTTAGATCTAAAGTTTGAAAAACAAAGCCAATGATTGCCAATCTTGGGCATTTAAACCACCAACTAACGTAGATGTCCAACTTCAAAGTAGAAGTAGTAATTGTTGACCATTTATACTCAAGGAGCTCTACTAACCTCTAGTATCTATGTAACTGCCTGCTAGTTAATGTGTCTGTCTATGAATCCATTTTCTAATTCCTTTAAGTGGATCACCTCACTGTAATTTTTTGGATAAACTGACACAATGAAAAAACACATTTGACCTTTATTCTGGAAATAAACTCAAATTCACATTGTTAAAATACTTGAACATGGGTTGAAGTGATGGCTTGGCAGTTAAGGCATTTGCCAGCAAAGCCTAACAATCTGGATTGGAGTCCCCATTTTCTCTGTCTGTCTCTCTTTCATCCCTCTCTGCTTGCAAATAAATAAATAAAAATATTCTTTAAAAAGCAAATAAAAATACTTGAACTCATCAGTGTCACAGTTGCTTATTTTTCCATATATCAAAAAGTATTTTTAATTCTATTACTTTTATACACACACACACACACACACACACACACACACACACACGTGTGAATGATCGTTCTGGGAACTCAGTACTGAAGGGGCTGATTTCCAGAGATTTCAATCTCCATTAAGACATTAGGAGGCAAATCTACTAGCTATACTCCCTAAATATTATATAGTAAATAGGCTTTCTTTCCTAGATGACCTATGACACTGATTACTATTTGTTGCTCTGCAGTATATACTTTAACTCTCCACCACCCTCTGAACTCTAAATTCTCTATTTTATAATAACCAAGTTTAAAAATACCATAAGAATACAAATATTTCTAACCATATTAGCATAGCTGTTAGGTAGACATGTAGTTGGTAGATAAAATGCTTTTCCTATCATACAGTATTTCTATACTTAGGCCCCCTGACCTTCCTCCATATGATCAGAAATAATGACTCATTAGTATAGCATTTAATGATGACTAATTAAGAATATGCAGCTGTCACTAAAATGCTCCTACCCCTAACAATGGGAAAACAAACTAAATCCTGGCAGACTCAGTCTTACAAATATCATTTAGTGTAATGTCACAGAGAATTATGCAACATAGGTTCTCTTGTTTATCAGAAAAAGTCTTCATCACTACTTATCTTCCATTTGTCATCACAAGTTGAGCCTTTTATTAGCTTTCTGTAGGATTTTGTTGATAAGAAATTATTTCCGAGTAAAGGTATACTGAAAGACAAGCCAATCTCAAAGAAGATATCACTATTAGGTAAACTATACAGATATTAAAGGTAAGCTGTGTGTATTTTGTGGAAGTACATGGGAGATGCATCCATAATGGTAAAACTATGGTCTCACTAGCAAGGCATGGCGTTTGTGCTAGATACCCTCCCCAATGTGCTGCTGCGTTTGCAAGGTATGAATCAACTTCTTTGGAAAGCAAGCTTCCTAGTGGGTGTGCAATAACATTAGCTTAGAATGCAAGTGAGGAAGTCTGAGTGGTTTGCGGTTGAAGGCAGCAGGACTCTGGTAACAAGTTTTGATGGAGGACAACGCAATCTTACTTTTAATAAAATCATCACGGTTTTACTGAAAGGACATGAAGAGAACATGAGACTATGATATAACAGCTAGTGCTCCCTAGTTCTATCTGTCTTGATGTGACTAAACAGCACTGATAATAAATAAAAAGTGGGTATGCCACCTTTGTGATTAATTTTAGCCACTGAGCCTCTTTAAATCAAAGATGCTAACTGAAATGACTACTTCTCCGAGTTACGGTGAGGAATCAAGCATGGAGGTAAAATCCTAACATATACAAGAATAAAAGGACACTTTCAATGGTTTGGCTTATATTGATTGTCAATGAGACAGGACCCAGAACAACCTGTGAGGGTTATGGAGATCATGTTAGCCTCTGGGCATCTCTCTGCAGGATTATCTTAAGTTAATTGAGCTTGGGAGTACCATTCCATGGGATGGGTTCTCAGACTATATAAACAGGAGAGCTTCATCACTGCCTGCTGCCTTGCTGTGGGCTGGACGTGACCAACTGCCTCCAACTCCCGTTCCCTGCCTTCCTTGCCATGACTGACTGGGAGCTGGAACAGAGCTGAAATAAAACTTATTACCATCATGTATTTTGTCCCACCAACAAGAAGCTGGATGATTAATTACCAGTAGTTTGTCTTCCTTTCTGCACATCAACTATTCATCGATGGTCCCTAAGAATCACCCTCACCCTCACCCTCATTGTAGCAAGATCATCAAGGTGGCCATTCCTAATCCCAGATCAGGAAACAGTGAGCTAACCCTTGATATGTGCATTCAGCCAGTTGGGCTACAGATGGTTACTGAGTGCTCACTGCATTCCAGGCTTGGTCTAGAGACTGGTGACAGAGGAGAGACTCTACTCTAAATGGGGCTCCAGGTGCTCAGAGTCAATGTGAGAGAGTTTAGATTTGAGGGTGACAGTTCTGATCAGAATGTGGCCCTTGGAGGAAAGGTGAGTTAGGTGAAGAAAGTGATCACTCTGAGGTTGAACATTCAAGGGTTGGAAATGTGCTACGATACAGCAGCGGCATGAAGGAACAGAAATACAATAAATGGTGCTCTTGATGTATTCCATAAAGCTTCCCAAATAGTTTTTGTTTCTGCTACCACCATTTTTAAAAACTCTGTGGCAATTTCAAGTCAGAATTAAGAACGTATCTTTGCTGATTTCAATAGTTTTATCTGGAAATTATTTTTTCATGAAAATCTATATGACCACTCATACTTTGAGCTGGCTTAAAAGATTAATAAATACTTCACTAAAGACTTCTTTGTCCTTAGTATTTGACTCCTTTTGATGAAACCTTATCTAGAACAAGAATTATTTTTTAGTAAATCTTAAAAATGTAGGATAGTCTATTAATCGTGACAAAAAAGAGAAAACTTCTGTAATTCCTTTAATATTAAAAAAAAGTATAAGGAAATTTCTAAGAACTAAGTAGGAATCCATGTTTGTTATGAGACTCATACAGAAACACTAAGAACCTATAAGAACATATTGTTTTCTTTCCCACAAAGAAACATTAGAAACTCAAGTTACACTTCCATAGCCTACTGAAAGGTGACAGTTTCATCAACAAACTTGACCTGAGAAGAACAATAACAATGAAAATATGGAGATTTACTTATGCAGTTATTTATAACTCCCATTAGTCTAGCACTTGGGAGAAGTAACGTTCAAGGGCAGCGGCTGTGACTGCTTAGCCATCTCTCCAGCCCTCAAGCCAGCTGAACAATGCCAATCTGTCTGTGCATATTTGTTCTGCTCCATTTTAAGTACAGAAATGAAAAGAGAAAGTCAGGTTTTCCTTAAGCCCTGAATTTTTACATTTATTCCAACTTTGGACTTTTGTTTTTTATTCATTTTTGGCCTATCACTGGTGGCTTCTGTTTTGGTTTTTATTCAATGGAATGATGTTAAAACTTCTACTTGAACATTTTTCAGAATGTCTTGTTCATGGGGCGCAGTTACCTCTGTACTTTTCTCCAAGGACTTCTCTGCGTTTGTCACAGGCTATTACTGAAGTCTTTCGCATTCCCTGAGCCAGCCACTCCCACACCTCTGATAAGTTGTCCCTAAGCCTCATTCCACTAAAAATCTCCTTTGCAAAAAGTTTTATGACAGAACCCTGTCCCAGCATCCTTTTCCTAACCCTTCTCGTATGTGATCAATGGTCTAGTGAGCACTTCCACTTCCTGTCCCCTATAGAATTTATTCAGAAGAGCACGTGTGGATTTTAATATGCAAACTGCATTTAATTTGTTTACATCCTGAGTGTTTGCTGGAGAAGAAAGTTTCATACCTGTAACATCATGATAGATATAATTTATACCCAGTAAATATTTGATCATGACAGACACCATAAAGAGCAAAAATATAACACAGTATGCTGTGTTTTTATAATACATGAATATATAATATATATATCCTTTACAAATCTTAGTGAAAATGTTTTTTTTTCTCTCCTTAGTAAAAAAGCTCATTTAAAAGAATGTGAAATCTAGGTTTTAAATTAAAAAAAATGAACTCCGAGATCTTTTAATTCTCTATGGTTATTTTTCCTTTCTTTGTGAATGGCAAAATGGAAGATCTGTGTGACCATGGAAACTGGTTCCATTCTCAGGCGTGATTTACAGAGACCCTGGGAAGTGGCACACATCTGCCCTGCTTTTTGAGAAACCATAAAAAATTTCCCACCACACTAACTGTCCCCTAACAGCTTCTTCCCATTTTTTACTCTACAAGTTTTCCTTGTGGACAATGGTGTGTCTCTTCAACAGTCTTCTCTTGGAATGCATTAAGGAGAAAGGCAACAGATGCACAGAGGGAGGAAAGGTCAAGTTCATTGGTCTGATCAGCTGATGTGATGGAATAGAGACAAAAAAAAAGACCTAACCTTGTGAAATGCACTCTATCTTCCCGGGGCTAAGATTGTAATAACATGGATCTGGTAACTATAACCAAAGGCACAAATACAGCAGGTCACCTCTCTCCTTCCAGGCATAATCTGCCATGTGTGCCACACAGCACTGGGGAGGTGGAATAAGTGTGAAATACAAAAATCACAAAAATAAATAGTGTGTCTTATTCATAGACCCCTGGTTCTACCAAGAAGCTAAGCATCATATTATACACAATTTTCAAGCAGAAAAATACGAAACATAAACAAAACAGCAATAGTAGAAATGATCTTTCTTTTATTCTGTAAAGGGTCCAATTTTCAACAAGAAACAACAATAACATGTAAAACCTCTGTGCTGATTTTTCGGCAGCTGTGAAATGTGTGTAGTGAGTGGGCAGGTCTGACGAGCAGCACAGTGCCCATCCTCAGAGGGGCTGGCCTACGCCCATCTGCCCTGCTTTCAACACATAAGGCTTTTCTGCCTCATACATGAACCCAGGTCCCAGAGCACTGTATTAGTCTTTCCCCACATTACTTCCTTTCACACTAATACTGTGTTCTTACCGTCATATTTTTTAATGAAAATCCCAGTGTATAAAGGCTAAATACTTAATTCCACAGTATGAAAACTGCTCAGAAGGAATGAGGGGGCTGGATAAGTCCAGGTAGTGATTTTATCTCTTACCTTCATAGGCGTCCCCTAAAAAATACAACCTAAACTATTCTTCGGATCTTTGCCGAAGCCCCTGACCATCCGGCAAGTGCACAAATCATGGGCACTTTTACCAAACAATGTTGTGAAATAAATATACCGTCAAACACAACCAGATGAGGCCACCAGCCACATTCCCTTCTGTTTACCAGAAGTATAACCAGAAGGATGAGCAGAGTTAAAGAGACAGCATCACAGAGCAGTGCGAAGATTCCAGCGCTGGCACCTCATTCTACAGTGGTGAGGGGTCCTGATGCCCTTTAGCAACAGCCAGCCTGGTAGAGACAATCCCGGGATCCAGCATGGGAAACATGGTGCTGGTGGCCTTGGATTTTATCTCTAAATTGAGAGGGCTGTGGTCATACATTCCAGGTCTCACAGCATTCTGGTCAGCGGGAGGTGACCAGCTGAGGTGCTGAAACAGTCCATGCGCGACAGAGAAAACCCGTGACGGCATTTCACAACTCGACGCTCCCGTGTGAGATGATATGCTATGTTTTCATCTTAGAAACGTTTCTCAATATGCCTCAGTGTTAAAGGCAGCAATTTTGTGTGTGCAATTGCCAAGAATTAAACACACAAAAGTGAGACTGTAATAACACAGCAAATTTCAATGATGTATTTTAAAGCCTTCATCTTTACTCTGTTCTTTACAGTCATCGCTGACATTTTTTGAAATTTTTTTTCTTTTATCAGCAAGGAAAATCTTTGAATAACACTGGCCCACAAAACCAAAAAATTGGCACTGCAGAAGGGGAAAAAAAAAAAAACAGTAACAAGAAAAGGCCAATTAAAACTCTCAGTGTGCCATGTTCATGACCAGTGAAGACCAGAATTCTGAAACCATATAAAAGTGTAGACTGCAGTAGAATGGAGTGTGCTCACTGGGAAGATTATGAATTAAAAAAGCTATTCTTACTTATTGGTTACTGTACAGGAAATACACTAATAACCTAGTGGGCACAGAGAGACCTAAGGGTTTTGCCTTTCACCCTTGTAAACGAACTTGGAAGCATCCAGACTTGAAGAGAATGCACGTGATCCCAATGCCTTTAACATCTCGGGCCAGCTGTGAGGGGAATCATGCCCCACATCAATGAATCCATCCCCAGACACTGGCTTTGGAGTAATCTGCCTACACCTGGAAAGGCAGCACATTGCAGGGTTAAAAACAGAAAGTGGAGAATAAAGCCATGCCTAACTTCAAGTTTAAGGCATGCAGCACTGGACAGTCCAGGGCACCTACTTAACCTCCACAAACCCAGGTTTTCTCTCTTTCCATTGTTTCTTTCCATAGTTAAACTGCCACTATCATTACCATCCTGGAGCTTTCCTGGCACTGAACAGTAAAATCAGGGGGTGAAGGACTGAAGTCCATGACAAGTGAGAACCCCTCCCAAAGAATAACTAGTGGGCAGGTAGCATGCACAGCGTGGATACTTTGGACTTGAACATGACTGACACCCCGAGCTGGATGAAGCAGAGCTATGTAAGATTTTTCCTATGCTACATAGAAGAGCAATTTAAAACCTATGGGCTGTTGGCTGGAGAGATGGCTCAGTGATTCAGGTGCTTGTTTACAGAGCCTAAAGGCCTAGGTTTGATTATCCAGTATTCATGTAAAGCCAGATGTGCAGAGTGGTGCATACATCTGGAGTTTGTTTGCAGCAGCAGGAGGCCCTTGTGTGTCCCTTCTCTCTCTGCTTACAGATAAATTTTAAAAACATTTTTTAGAAAAATCATGGGCTGTTTACTTTGGGGGAGTTCCATTTTATATCTTCAGAGTGTAGCTGACCATGGGTAACAGAAATCACAGGAAGTGAAACCAGGAGGAGGGACTATACTGAGCCAGCAATCAACATCACCAGATGGAAAGACAGAACCAACTTTCTAAAACTGTAAGTATGTAACTAACGTATAGGCAAAATATAAAAAAATATTTTTAATTTTTATTCCTTCTGAATAAAATATGATTTCACCAAAAATTACAAATCTAACAAATCTGTATTTTCTCTAACAATAAAACTAACTATTCAAAGTTTTTTTTTAAAGAAATTTGGACTACCAGAGTCCAGATTTGAATCAGGAGTTAATGCATTAATCCCTCAAGCAAATTTACCTAAGCACATGATGAACTGACCTGTGAAAATATCATCAAGCTAATCCACTGATTCACACTGACAAAACAAGTGACTTAATTTCTACAAGTCTGTGTCCTCAGTGGAAGGTAAAAGAGCTCCCGGAATTAGTAAGATGTAAGCAAAGACATGAAAGGTTTATAGACTTTGCAGCTCTCTTTCAATTGAGCTGCCGTTTAAACCTGGGCCTCCTGAAGAATTGAATATAACAAGATCCAATGCATGTCTAGATCAGAATCATCCTAGATGTTGGCTTGTCCAGGTCTATTCACTGGGCTCTCTGTTTAAAAGTCAAGCACTATTAGTAATCCCTGCCTTATCTATACTAAAGACATTATTTTTAAAGCATAATTCTTTTGTTTCCCAGGTGTACCTGAGCCATCTCTGCAACAATTTTGAAGAGACATTTGTAAATCCTGCCAGATGGATGTTGATAGTGCAATGATTATCTCATAGATGCATTGCAGCTTATACCTTGAGCAGCAAAATCAATTATTACTTTTCGCCTGGAGATACCATCCATTTAAAATTTAATAATATAAGAAAATAAGAGTATTTTTAAATAAAAATAATTTTAATATTTCAGTTAAGCCTTAGAATGATAGGAAGATTCTATACCAATTTATTGGAAAATTATTCTTGGCTGGTTATTTCCTACTTAATTATTTCAGAAGTAATTTAATATTAAAGAAGGAGGCTACCTAAATTCCCAAGGATCAGCTGTAAACAGCACCAGTTAATCTTTTCATGTTTCTGCATATCTTATTCCTATCAAAAACAGCCTGCTGCTTCCCAGTCTAAATGCCTAGCTTGCTAACAAAATGTCAGTTCTTCTACCTGCTTTCAAAATGGCTCTATATGCATGGAATCTGTGACCCATTTACATGGGGTGCAGGTGATCTTAAATTTATCCACTCTGAAAATGTGTTGAGGAGCTGCTGTGATCTACAGCTAGACTGTGTAGAGGACATGGAGAGTGGACAGTGACCCATGTCGTGCTGGTGACAATCTATGGTCCTGTGGCTACTGAGATATAAAGAGAAAACTACACCTCTGTGAGAGCCGCTTCAGTTGGCTCTGGAGTTCAGGAGCTTTAGGTTTAGGAGAAAGTATTGAACTTCCCAGGGTCAAGAGGTTCAACACAGAAGCGAAGCATGCCTGACGGGAGTAGCCAAGCCTGGTAAAGAGAATGTGCAGGCAGAGATGCACAGAGAAAGGGCTGAGAAGCCATTAAGACCACGTCATGGAAATGCATTCTCAGCCAGGCCTGCCCATCTCATGAGCACAGGCCCACACCACAGTCCTCTGTTTTGTCGCTAGAGGAGAGTCCACCAGGAAGGAGTTCACGGGCAGGAGATGGGGCTGCGAGTGGGGTGAAGAGACAACCACCTTCCATCACATGATTCACAAAGTACAAGTCAGTGTCCAGGAGCCATCAGATCTGTACCCAAATCTAACAACTTTGACGAAGGTTTCTTTGCTGTTCAATTAGAAATGAATTCTGACTTTCTGCCCTGTGCCCTTGCGTGGAGTGAACAACTGTAAAAGTGGTCCACAGGGAGGACTGGGCCACAGCAGATGCTCCGCTGGCGACTCTGGGCCCCTGGCACACTGCCTCTAGAAACAAGCTCAGAGACCACACCACCAATGCACTTCTCCCAAGATGGGTTTCCTCTGAGAAATGCCACAGCAAGTCCCTCATTCCCAGATATGAGTCACCGGATAAATATTTTTAGTGTGGTGAAGAAATGTATTCTTTTTCATGAGCTGAATTTCATGACCGAGCCCAAAGGCACATTGTCAATAGCCAATCAAACACCATGCCATCATCTGACATTCCCTTGGCTACAGTTTTTTGGACAGGGGAGACTCAGACACTCTCGAGAATGCACCTTCATGAGTCCATGGGACACACTGTAGCTTGGTGTTTAAAATGAAAAGAACTGAGCATCACACTTATTTTTATCTAAAGTTCTGTGTAGTAAGGAAAATGAAATAATCAAATTTGCAGAAAAATGGAGAGACCTGGGGAAAAATTATGCTAAGCAAGGTCAGAGAGGCTCAACAGACAGAGGCCACATCACTGGCTCATGTACGGGCCCTACTGGGATCCACTGGAGGTGAGTGCACAAATGGTTGCTTAGCAAGCACAGGAACATGGACATGAAGTGAGACCAACAGAGAGAAGTAATGGGGAGAAGGGACAGGAGGACTTACCTGTTAAGTTAGGGGAGGAACAGATACCTGGCGTGGGAGGGACATGGAGGGGCAGGGGGCATTAACCAAAAGTTAAGACAACATGAGTCAGTTCCATAGAAACCCTTATTCTGACTAGACTCTACAAGCTATAACCACGAATAAAGGGGGAAGACAGACAGTCCAGACAGGAGGTGATAAAAGCTTAAGCTTAAAGCTATGGACTCTGGCAGGTAAAGCCCAGGCCCAGAATAGGGTTACCTCCTACAGGGAGCTGTTGGTCAAGGAGACCAACAAGTCCCCAAAACAATGCAGGCCATTGTGAAAACACCTGATTACCTGCTAGAGCCAAAAGGTAAGAAGACTATTGCTGAAGACACCATGGGCTGTGGTTACAGGACATAGGAATACTATGCAGGAGCCAAAAGAGAACCTGGCTCCCTCCTCGCTAGTCCTCATAGAGCTGGGAAGCCTTATGAGAGTTGCTGGAGGACAATGGTCACCAAAAGGGAGCCCTGCAGACTATGAAATCAACCAGCTGAACAAGAAGTACACTCTTGTGTAACAGTGGCATGTAACCCCTGTGGGTAACCAGCTGTTCCCTGATTGGACAGGAGGCCTGCTCAGCAGGAGAGAACTCATATCAGGTACTGGAAACTCAGGCATCATAGAGAGGCCCACACTGCTCTCTGGAGAAAGAGAGTGAGTTTGCACAACAGAACACCTCTCAAATAATGTTGCATATCCCTCCTTTAACCCAAGTTGATCTCATTCTTGGTTAGAAAATCTGTTTTATCTTACAGAAGGCAGAGAAAACTGGATCCATGATCCATGGATGAGACAAGCAGACAGCTAACTGCCCACTACAAGAGTTGCCACCTCTACCATATCTGCCAGGGCCCAGGAAAACTTGAAGAGGAAGGGGCGACATGAACACTGCTCTTACTGCCAGCCTGACAACCAGCTCCAGAGGGATAGTGAGTAATCAAAAGCTATCAAAGCGGAAACCCAGAGGCTACAGAGATTTGAACACTAATGCAGACTGCCAACAGGCCTACCACAGCTCAGAGAACATTGTGGAAGAGGACGCAGAAAGATCGTAAGAGCCACAGAGTGGGTAGAAAGACACTGAGACTCAGTCCCTCTGCTACCCCACAGTGACTGACTGAGGCCTTCACGCTCCACAGAGAATACCATAACACCACCGAGGATGGCCCCCAGGGCCACAACAAGGGATAAAAGAATATAACCAGTTATTTTTATAGATAATTTTTTTAAAAGAGAGAAAAAATGTTTTGTGGAGACTAGATATAAACCTTGTGTCAATATACATTGCACTAATCTGCTTTCCAGACAATGAATACAGTAGAAGATGGAGAACTCTGAGAACGGCATCATCATGTGCTCAGGACCTGGTTTCTGAAGAGAACAAGCATCCAGTTTGTTGTTTGTTATAGTTCCAATGGATCACATTAATACATACATGTTATCACTGTTCTTCCCACAATATAGCTAATAGTTACCGAAGGGCATGATAAAATATATCTTCATTGTAAACAGCATTTTCATACTGAAATACAAAGACGAAACTGAGCACTGAAAGTATGTGTGACATTACTTTTTTCAATAAAAGTCTAACAATGGTACTCAAAATGCGGTCCTCAGACTGGCAACATCAACTACACATCCAACCTTTAAAAAGCAGGCTCCCCTGCGCCCGCCCAGACGTATGTGTCAGAGCACGCACAGGACTCAACCTCTAGGTGCTCGCGTCTACCTCCAGGTGGACACGACTGATTCACTGCAGAGCAGGACACACACACACACACACACACACACACACACACACACACACGCACACACGCACAGCCACCATCATCTCCAGCAGTGTCCAAGCCTGATACCTATTTAAAGATCTGTAAGAGATCCCAGTTGCTCTGAACTCCATACCTAGCAGCCCCTCTGCTGACACAGACAAAAGTCACTCTGGGTGGGGACATCACTGTTCCAATGATTTAGCCTCTTTCATTCAAGCCTCACAGGACTTTCACTTGTCATCGCTCTTGCTCAATCACTGAGGACTCTCTGAAGTCCTGGAACAGCCTGTACTTAGCATTTTTGTAAATCCTCTCGTGGCCACACTCCCGTTCCGCCCTCCCTTCTCTCCTGGGACAAGACCTAACCTCTTCTGATGAGCTAGCGTGTGGTTAGAGCTCAGAGACGGGACTGCTGTTGACTTGCTTACGTCCTATCTGAGGAAATAGAAACCGTCCTTGCCCATCCTTGCCTCAGCGTCCCCGTTGCTCCCCTACACCTGCCCTGAGAAAGAAGTAAAGCCCCTCAATGCAAGCACCCATCCACCGAGCAGGGTCTCTTCTTCAGATCAGCAAGGCAGAAAAAGAGACAGTACCTGCCAGTGGGACATGAATATCTCCTGCAAATGTTCCATTACTTTCTTCCTCAAACATTACCGTTCCCACTGCTATTTATCTTCTTCTAACTTAGTAATTAAAGAGCAATCAGGGACCTCCCTGCTTACCCCACCAGCGTAAATGCCCTTGGAGAATGTCAATCAAGCTCTGCTATCTTATTTTGTCAGGAGAACCACTACTCGGAGAAAGCCCTGGGCACAGCCTGCCTGGGGCTGGAGGGAGGCCAGGGGGTGAGGAGTCTGAAAGGAGCAGCTGAGGGGTCCTAAGGGAGATGGCGCTACATTCTGCCATGAGAGAAAGAAAGGGAAAGGCAGTTAGACTGGAACAATAAATCAAGGGTAAAATTAACCAGAACTCTGCCAATCTGCCATGAAGAGAAGCGAGCCTGTCAATGAGAAAAGCAATGCTCTGCAGACTGCTGGGTCCACGCGCTTGGAGTCCAAGGACCCTGAAGTGTTCAACATCAAAGATGGGGAACACTGACATAGCTCTCCAATTTATTTCACAAATAGCAGCATGAATCTATTTGTCACTAAATAACACTTCCATATCACAAGAACAAGGGCAAAGATCTCAGAAGGAAAAAAAAAAGGGGGTAAGTTTAACTTCAGGAGAGAATCATCCATGCGTTCAGGCCACAGAGGGACGCAGAGGAACCCTGCCTGGAGGGATCCCAGCATCGAGCAAGCAGGGTGCTGACCTGCTAACCTCCTACCTCTGTGGGTCAAATGGCGGTCCATACCACAAACTGGGAAAGAAAAATGAAACAAAAATGCCAAACACAAAACCAGATTAAGCACAGCTACCAAGTAGTTACTATTTACCTATGAAATATCAGCTCCTGGCTTTCAACTCTAAATCTGGCCTGTTATAATGTGGAGAATACTGTAAAGGAAAAGAACAGACCAGCAAAATGTCCACGTCTGTATGAAGATGAGACAGAAGCAATGGCTTCATGAAATTCAGTGAACTCCCTAAACATTTAAAAAAGGAGATATTTTTGAATATAAAATTCCAAATTCAAAGCTGACAAATTATTTGAATTTATTGATTTTGAATTTTAAATATCCTTGACAACTGTAACCATGTGAAATGAGGATAATCATTTTAACATGTGTCTTATGGGAATAACGTATTGTTAAAGTCAAGCATGCTGACTGAGAAACATAAATGGCTTTCCCCACAGCCATACCCAATTCAATTATTGTAAATATATGACTATACATTAATCTCGTTGGGTAGTTATATTTCAACCGAGTTAGCAAATATTGCCCAAAGAGTTCTTTTGCAACATTTTGTCAGAATAATTCAAAACAACAGTTATAGAGATGAAACTACCTTAGAAATGACTTATTTCTATTTTCATATTCACAGGAAAGCTGTAAACTTACTTTAAAAGTCTGTGCCAGGCCCAATGATAATGACCCGTTCAGGAATAGATTGGAGTCTCTGAGCTGACTGAACTGATGCATATTCTATCATTTCCCTTAACATGACTAGGTCATGCTTTCTTGCAAGCTAGCCAATTAATAAGCCAGAAATTCATTTTTAAATGCCCAAAGTGTTAATATCAGATACTGCATAAATATTTGAAAATATACTTAATCTATATGTCCATAAGAAAATGCATGCAAATCCCACAGTCTAATCGTCTCGACTGGAGCTGTAAATTAATCAGAAATGCATGCACATGCTCACCAGAAGATGTGGACAGGAACTTCCATACTAACGAATGTTATTCAAGACAAATGTCACCCTTAGAACAGATAAACTGGGGGGGGGGTTATCTACAAGATAGCCAGAAGACCACAGAAACCAAGAAGAAGCAAGCTGCAAGTACACGCATCAGTAAAGGCCTGTCCCTTCATGGTGATGCTGAGCATTAACCCAGACATACAAGTGTAAACTAGATGTCTGCTGAGAGGGGGGAGTAGGGTACGGAAGAGGGAGGAAGGGAGGGAGGGAGAGAGAGAAGGAGGGAGGAGGGAAGG
>PVHP010001210.1:81392-111915 GCA_004024765.1 Zapus hudsonius | reverse complement strand
CAAACTGCCATCAGCTGAGGATCGATCTAACAGAACACATTCATTTGTTTGTGGGGGACACCTGTATCAAACCATGACAGTCTCGAACTCACGGAGATCCTCCTATCTCTGCCTCCTGAGTGCTGGGATCAAAGGTGTGCACCACCACACCCCGTTGCATATTTCCATTTTTGATGGCAGCCTCACCACACAGAAGTGTATGGCAGAAAGCAAAGATGGTGAAATTCAGTCACTGGTACGCCAGCTTTCTAGACGGCATTAGTAAAGGGCAGGTCCCAGCTGTCAGGTAAAATGAGATTCCTAAATTGCAGGTAGCTTTTCACCAGACCAGGGAATGCCCTCCCTCCTCTCATTACTATTAAGAATTAAGATTTTACTATTGCTTAGAAATAGAAATATAGCTCATCAGGCAAACCACCATGCTGAAAGAAGCTAAAGGCATATGTACATTTTATTTGCTGATAGAAATAGATTTTATACACACACACACACACACACACACACACACACACACACACACACGCACACCAGTGTTGGGGTTCACACAACTCAGGGCCTTATGCATACTATTCATGAAGCTACATGCCCCAGCTCTGGTGTCAGTTAAACTAAATAACATATTTATATATGCTTTTCAAACTAGGGGGGAAAATCAACATAAAACATTCCTATCAGAAGACCCCTTTTACTGTAATCTTATTTTTAAATATTTTTTAAAATAAGATATTTTTACAAAGCTCATCGGGAGAGTTGCCTACTAGCAATAACAATGGAAAGACCTGTGAACACTAAGGTCCTTCAAAGAGGCTTGTCTGAAGGAGAAGATGGTCCCCAGCAGGTAAAGAAACAAGAAGGCAGGAAAGAGGGAGTGAAGAAGGTCCAGTGAGAGAGGGAGAGAACACTTGCATACACTTAAGGGGCGCGTAGGAAGGGGGCAGCTGGGAGAGGCTCTGAACAGGCAGAAGTATTGGCCAATAAACTACGGAGCTATAAGTTCCCAACAGTGTTTCTGATCCTCTGGGCTTCCGGGTGATTATAAAAACAACATAGTATCAGTTGGATTTGGAGGGGTTCCTGGCACTGACTTTGAACAAACTATTCACATGTCTTCTTGTCCTTTGTGAAATATACATACTAAATGTACACGGCCCTGAGGGTTATTGCAAAGACCAAAGACAGTAACAGAGAAGCCCTCTGCCCAGGGCTGTCGCAGATGACACATTGTACTCTAGCATAACTGCTACTTTCCCCTCTCCAAAGTGTCCCAGTTTGGACGAATAATCACCAGGTTGCCCTACATATAAGTCACTGAGCTGTGTCACAGAGATGTGACACAGAGTGGCAGTTTCCTAGGGCTGTTGATGCATTTGAATGAAAAACCAAACAACATAAATCCCTCAGGGATGAGCTCCTGTGAATGTGGGGAGCGAGAATTCAGATGTGGGGGTGTTTCCCATGAAAACTACTTCAGCAGAAGGGACCCAGTGGCCTTGGAGGGAGTGTGACCCGTCACCGTCAAGCTATAGGGACACCACACCACTTCTTTGCCCAATGCAGGCGACAGTGCTTGGTGATTCCTCCAGGAAAAGTACCAGGAATATAGCTCGGGGTTCAAGTGCTCCATAGCCTTCATGAGGCTGAGTTCCAACCCCAGCACCAACACACACACACCCCAAAGCGAGTCTGTGGTCAGCTATGACCACTTTACTAGATTAGGACAACTGCATTAAGTTTCTCAGCTTTCCATGTCCTTAAACCAACTCTGTTAAAAGGCAAAAACTAGCATCAATCTTGACATTTCCCCACAGGTCTTTCTCATAGCGCCCTTTAAACATCATGGCTCACATGAATCTAGCGTGAGGAAGTATCGCTCTCCAGCCTATCCAACGAGTTCTTCATCTCTATTTGCTCATGATTTCTTGGTCCAAAAGCTAACCAAATTGAGCCAGCAGTTTGTTTATTTACTTAATTTTTTTAAGGAAGGGTCTCACTCTAGCCCAGGCTGGCCTAGAATTCACTGTGTAGTCTCAGGCTAGCCTCGAACTCATGGTGATCCTCCTACCTCTGCCTCCTGAGTGCTGGGATTAAAGGCGTGGGCCTACCACGCCTGGTTTGAGCCAGCATTTCTGTGTTAAATGGATATTGTCTTTTTGTTTTGTTTTGCTTTGAGACAAGAGCTCATGTAGCCCAGGATGGACTTGAACTCCCTATGTAGCAGAGGATGACCTTGAACTCCTGATTCGCTTGCCTCCACTCCCCACATACTCGGATTGTAGGCGGTCTCTGCTGACACATCAAGCCATTTCCCAAGGTAACATCAAACACTCTTTAGCGTACCACGACGACCCTTGTGCAGAGACCATTTAGTTCTCCCAGAGCAATTTATTTATTCCAGGAATTCCAAAGATCTGAAAGAGTTAACAAACATGCAGAAGTTTGCCTCAGTGGTGTAACGAGATTGGCCAAATATTAGAGGAAGGGTGCCTCCTGCCTTGCAAAGAGCAAGGTGTTGAATGGTTCCCTCATCTCACTAGACCCAGTGTTCCCTGGGCCTCCTGGGTTGGTTGGCAATACAAGAAAGCCATTGAGACCTTTCAGACTAGGGTGGGAGCCCACACACCAGCTCTGTGCAAGCCCTCCCTCGCTGTGAAACAGCATGAAAGAAATCGTTCCAAACTTCTTCCTCAGCAACTCTACAAGGCCAAGGTGACTTAGTACTGCTGAGAAACTCCCAAGTGAGCCCATGCTGCTGGAAGGTACAGACTCAGGGAAGGTAGGAATATTTGATAGTAGCCAAGATGGAAAAGGAGGTAGCATTTAAAAATACATCTGACCAAAAAAAGTCCAAAAGCAAGTAGCTAACTGGCCCTTATCCGTGTGGTCACCTTGTCCAGGGGTGTAGTTAGTGTTAGGGACTTGAAATAACTCACTGCAGATGCCAAGCAAGAAATGTCAAACTTTAAGTGGAGCCCCACATGGTGGCGCATGCCTTAAATCCCAGCCCTCAGGAGGCAGAGGTAGGAAGATCAAGTAAGTTTGAGGCCATCCTGCGACTACAGTGAATTCCAGGTCAGCCTGGACTAGAGCGAGACCCTACCTCAAAAAAACCAAAAACCAAAACAAAACAAAAAGTTAAGTGGAGCCTGGCATGGTGGCGCACGCCTTTAATCCCAGCACTCCGGAGGCAGAGGTAGGAGGATTGTGTTGAGTTGAAGGCCACCCTGAGACTACAGAGTGAATTCCAGGTCAGCCTGGACTAGAGCGAGACCCTACCTCGAGAAACCAAAATAAATAAATAAATAAAATTAAAAAGTTAAGTGGGCTCAGAAGGGAGGGAACATTAGGATATATTCACATTATTTAACATCTGTCGAACATTGATAAAGTGTTCGGTATTATCCCACTGCCTGTGAGAAGTGGGTTATTTTTGCTTCCAAGTCACAGATGAGAATTCTGAGACAGAGTGGACAATCCAAGGCCACACAAGTACAAGAGCTAGAAAACTGGAAGTCAGCCCATCTGACCCTGTGACTTGTGGTGAGAACCTTCCAGATGTGGAGGCTGCAATGTGCCCAGGCAAAGATGTGGGAGCAAGATACAGCATAGCGGGTAAGCCGAGGAAGAAGAGGCCAGAGGCCAGAATAGTAACACAGACATTCCTGATGAGTGGCCACCGACACGCAGAAGGAGGTAAGAACTGGACAAGAGTGATGGACATGAAAGGTCCCTTGAACATTCCAACTGAGAAGGGCTTGGTGTGTCCAGGACTGTGGACTCTCAGGGCAGCAGCTATTTGGACATCAAGGCCATGACAATTCCCAGCCCCATTCAGACCTAAGGGCAGCCTGACAGGGTGGACAGACCCGGGAGGAAGAGTGTCAAAAGTGAGCCCTGAGTGAAAGGCTCAGTGACATCTCGCCAGGCAGTGACTGGTTTATTTAATTGGCTTGTTAATTCTTTGGATGAGACAAAAATACATAAAATGACATTTTCTCCCTGTCGTGTGCCTTATTTTATTCAATGGAAATGGTGGAAACGCTTATGAAATCAATTTTCCTCTTTCTACAGCCGAGCAAAGCAGTCAGCCAGTTGTAGTTACAGAGTTTGTTTTATTGCTTTTTAATTGGTGCACTTGTGTAAATAAGCACCCATATAATTAGGGGCTGGTTCTCCATTCAGGTATGTGGGCGGGCATCGTTGCCTCTCCAACCTGGGGTGCGAGGCATGCGTGAGCAGGCGCCTAGCTGCTGGGCCTGGAACGCATCCTTTCAGCCAAGGTTACCGGAGGAGGCTGAGCCCTAAGGCTTCTGTTTTCTGCTCATCTTCTGGACAAATTCCTTTCTCTCTTTGCTACTGGAAGTATGTAAAACTTAGCAATGAGAGCTCTGCAGGGCTGTAAGCAGGTAAGGTCTCAAGCTAAAAGGAAAGAGGCAGAGAGCATGTACTCTCCCATCTGTCCAGAAGGGAGTAGAGATAACCTTGACACCCACCCCTCCTCAAAGAACACTGAATACCCAGAAACTTTATTTTTCTAAAATAAAGAATTAAGACAGAGGGCAAGGCTGTGTCTTCTTTTGTTGTTTGTTTTTGGTTTTTCAAGGTAGGGTCTCGCTCTAGCCCAGGCTGACCTGGAATTCACTATGTAGTCTCAGGCTGGTCTTGAACTCATGGCCATCCTCCTACCTCTGCCTCCCAAGTGCTGGGACTAAAGGCGTGTGCCACCATGGCCATCTAAAGCTGTGTCTTATCACCACGTTTAGTTCCACAGCCTGACATGTAGAAGGTGATCAATGAGTCTTGGAGGAACACAGTAGAAATGAACAAAAATTTTGAACTATTTCCCAGTGTGGGGATATAGGAGGAAGAAAGGGAGCTTGGGAAGGATGAAGGGAATATCTACTTTGTCTAGAGTCATTGGAGAATAGACAAGGTGATGGGTCGGGAGAAGGGGGGACTTTTAAGACAGCCCTCCAGGATCAGCACTGTCACGATATAATTCATATAATTTTCTATCTAAAGGCGTTGACAGCACTTGATGGAAGAAGAGTCTGGCCTTGAGCTAATCCAATGCAATAATCAAAATCCACAGGCTGACGTCAAACTCACAAGTGAGTTTTTTGTTCACTGAGAAAAGCCGCTCCATACGGTACCCAGCGTGTCAAATTCTTCTCATTAATCAAAGGGTAGACAGACAAAGGAAGAGTCATCCATGAACGAAGAGAAGCAAGGATGGATCCAACTTCAATGATTTATAGCTCTAACAGATAAAGGAATTCACCCAAATGGCTTCCCACTTGTAGCAAAACAGCTTTAGACAAGCCCCATAGTGCGTGGTGGGGCAAATGAGCTGGGAGAAATGGTTTCTACTGGACAAGAGGTACATATCCCGCAATACCTAATGCAGGTACTGTTTGTTTGTTTGTTCGTTTGTTTGTTTTTCCTTTTCTCAAAGCAAAGACAGTCCAAGTTCTTCACCTGCCCTGGTTTTGTTTACATAAGAATAATTTTGACCACAGGTCATTTGTGGAGATAAGTCTCACCTTCTGTGAGAAAAGGCAAGTTTCCATTAGTATATATCTAATACAGTACCCATTTTTTTTCTTAGAAAATTTTTGAATTGAAAAGTTAAAGATCTATAAGACCTGCAAGTCTTTTATTCAAAGCAAGTACAAAGGCTGTTGGTGAAACAGAACAGACTTTGTTTTTAAAACTGTTCAAAAATAAATAAATAAAAAATACCAGGCATCACTGATCACCTACCTGATGGCCTACTTTAATTTGATCCTAGACCAGGGATGGCTTAGAGAGGCTGTCCTTTGTAAAAAGCGCATTGCTAAAATCTTTGTATAGGTCAGAAACACAACTCCAGAAGCCATGATATTCCTGTAGCCGAATGAACGAACACTGTTTATATTTCAGACATTTGAACCAGAGCAACCATGCGGATTTTTAAAAATACAAACAATAATGGCATTTTGACATCCTCCACAGGAGCAAGAGAGATCAAACAAGTCAGGTCTGCAGGCGCCTCTAGGAAGATGAGACTTAGGTTCTGGACTGGGAAGTACTTTCCTCTCTTCAGACAATACCCCAATAAACCATCACAAAGTACTCTGAAACCCTGCCACACCCCTTCCATGAAACTGCACTTCACAAAATATTTAGATAAAGCCTGAGCACATCAAATAAACACAGAGGCAGGCGATGCAGCCTGGAATACTGACCCTGCCCTCCCCAGAGTCTGAAGAGCCATATCACTTGGAAATTTAAGCAAACAAAATCGCCTGTAATTCCATTGCAGCCTCTGCACTTGAGTAAAGCTTGTTCAGTCTCTGACATTTTGCTTTTCACGGCAGATGGGAGGGACAAAAATCTTTGAAAACCAACAACAACAACAAAAAAAAAAACAAAACAACTTCCTCTGCTCACAAACATATGTGTTCAGTTGAGATCTGATTTCTCAAACCTTACGCAATACCCAGCCAAAATAAAAAGAAGGTAATTTTTTTATTACTCACTATTACTCCAGGATTTCAGTAAATATTTGATACTGATCTCAAAGAAGCCGGAATCCTGCTGGCTGGCCATGTCTGCAGCATACAAAGAGGCAAAGAGGATCCACCGATGGGCGCTGCTGGCGGAGCAGGTACCGGGCGGGCGTGCAGACGTGCCTGTCACCGGTTAGTGATGTAAGCGAGGGGTCAGGAGCACAGAGGCAGGCTCTGCAGATCCACCTCCGGCTGGGGCCCCGAGTCCTCATTTAAAGGACAACCAGGATCAGGAGAAAGAGGAGAGAGAGAGAGAGAGAGAGAGAGAGAGAGAGAGAGAGAGAGAGAGAGAGAGAGAGAGAGAGAGAGAGGCTCTCAACCGCTGCTCCTCCTCCTCCAGGGCCAAGACTTGCTTCTCATTTGCTGGGTGTAGATGTACCCGCAGCCATCAGAGGCTGGTGTCCTTTCTCAGCTGCCAGAGCCGGCGATGTCCAGTGCCCGCTGCCCACATGCTCCTCTCCAAGTCAGGTAAGGTGACGAGCCAAGGAAGACAGTCCCCACCTGAAGCCAGAGCCTCTGTCTCCCTGGGGATGATGCTGACTTCTAGGCCTGCCTCCCTGATACCCAAGCTGCCAAGGGATGAGGGATGGGCTTGGAGCACCGCCTCCTGCACCCCCTCCCCTGCCCCCTGCTCAACCTGAGCTGCCCGTCAGCCTGCAGTCGGCCTTGGGGAGGAGGAATTCCTCCCGTCTGGGGCTGTGCTATGCAGACAGACAGACAGACAGCCGCCCAGGCTGCTCTGGGGCTGCGACTTCCCCCTGCGTCTGACCCTGAAATACACAAGTGCGGCAGGCACGCTGCGGTAAGCCTGCTGCGCCCTCGCATCGGGCTGCAGAAAACTGCCATCCGTCAGCCTCCTGGGAACAGGGAAGCTGGCTGACAGCTAAACGGTGGCCTGGACTTCTGTCACCCACCCGCACAGCAGGCTTTTTGAGGGGGGCACCAGAACCCCAATGTGTGAGCCAGAAGGAAAGGGGAGAGGCTGCTGCAGCCTGCTGTGTTGTCTGCATTTCCAGCCTGGGCTCTGTTGGCTGCTTCACGTCCAAGGATCTCCAGCCTCAGCCCAGCTTATCTCTGGCTATGAAAAGGATGAGACCGAAGAGTTACACTCCTTGCTGCACAAGGCCGGTTTTCCTTCGTGAATTCTTGATATCAGGTGTCCTGATTTCAGCCAGCTTTGTCTCACATCACTGTTTAACTTGGGGAGGGGATTAAATAAAAGTATTGCGTTTTAATACTGACAGGCTGTGTTTGAGCAGGTGAGATTTGGCCAAACACCCCCCTCCCCTACAGTACCTTTTGTTTTCCAAAGGAGTAGCTAAATTATGGGGATAGTTATTTAGCATAACAAACATTGGGGGGATTCCCAAATAGGATTTCCCAAATTAACAATTCATTTGAGAAATGGAAGTAGTCGAACGAATTTTGATTTTTGAAACAAAAGAACTTTCAAAATCCAACACTAAATAGCACCTTTATTAGAGCAGCGTCCTGAAATTTCCTCAGTAGGATGAGCTTTGCGAACTCCCCACACTTACACAAAGGCAAGAGCAGAACCACCCTGACACCTGAGTCCACTCAGAGCATTTTATTCCCATGAAGCCCATCAACAGATTGGCTTTCTTTCTTGGTGTGTGTGTGTGTGTGTGTGTGTGTGTGTGTGTGTGTGTGTGTGTGTGTGAGTCCAGTGCATGCTTGTGGAGGTCAGAGCACCTTGTGTGAGGCAGGGTCTCTCATTGTTCACTGCTCCAAATGCCAGTGAGCTGCTGGGCAATTCTCCTGCCTCTACCTCCCTTTTTGTCCCGGTCATGCTGGAATGACAGACAGACTCAGGTACTCGTGCTTACTCAGTCACGTGCTTTTAATCCACGGAGCCACCTTCCCAGCCTGGACTTCTTTATAACTCAGATTCATATTACAGTTGACGAGCTAACTTTGTTTCATTTAGTATACTGTGTTCTAAATAAAGAGGACCCCAAAGTTTCACTTCAAAATAATACATTAGTAACTGTATCCACCAGATGTGGTGCCACCCCCCAGCCCCCAGCTCAGGTGGTGATAGATGAACAGTGAGGGCACAGGAGGCTTGAATGAAATGGTGCCCTGGCTCTCATGGCAAGGCTCCAGCTTACCCCACGCACCAACTCTTTCTAGCTTTGAAGAAAGCTAGCAATCTTTCTAAGGAAAGCTAATAATCTCACTAAGCATTAGTTCCTTGTCTATGCCTGTGGAAAGTCAATGTACCCAACAAATAAATGACTTTATGTATGACAATTTCAGCATAGTATTGTGGGAGTTTAGGAGAGAGACCCCACACAATGTTGCCAAGCTCCTCCTTAACCCCTCCCCAGCTGGAGCTATGCCCTGCCTCCCACAGGATAAAAATGGGTATTCTTGTTTAAGTGTTTTTCTGGAGATTTTTTTGATTCCACACCTCAATACCCTAACAGCAGTTAGGGGTATTTCTTCAGTGGGGAGGATTGCGTCAGTTTCAGGCAAGCTCCATAGCCCCCCTCCCCTTGAGTGGGAGGAGTCTAGCTAGAGCTCAAACCTAGGCGCTAAAGCTGATTGGTCAGGCATGAACCAACCACCCACCTGTCTCCCTGCTGACCTAGGGCAGCAAATACTCACTGAACAGACAATTCTGTCTCTTCTTTTACATGGCGTCCTAGGAGAAGGGCCTCTGACTCTAGGGACTGGTAAGGTCTCCCCAGCTCCTCACCACAGGATTTCTCTTCCACAGGAACCTTTCCTTTTCATAATCTTTCCTTTTCCTGCTTGTTTAGCTGAACAGCATAGATGCTGTTAAAACCTCTCCACATGTTCTCTCCACACTGATGGCTGGATGTGGTGGTTGGGCTGCTTCCCCTGTCGCTTTCCAAATCCTCTGAACCGACTCCAATCTAGAATAAACGTGTGTGATAAGAAAATGCCCTCTGTCGAAGCTGTCCAATCCTTTGGCATTCTGAGACACAAACCCTGGGAAGCCGCGGGTGTTCATCCGCTGTGCCCAGTCCCCGCTACAGTATCTTGCACATAGCAAACATCACACTTTATTACCTACTGAATTTGATTGATTTATTATTTTTCATTGTTTTATTATGCACTAAGTAACTCTAACATTGTACTTACTTTTTAAGTTAAATACTTTTTGTTAGCCACTTAGGTGACTTACTGTTTTGTTTTGTTTTATTTCGAGGTAGGGTCTCGCTCTAGCCCAGACTGACCTGGAATTCACTATGTAGTCTCAGGGTGGCCTTGAACTCACAGTGATCCTCCTACCTCTGCCTCCCGAGTACCAGGATTAAAGGCGTATGCCACCATGCCCGGCTAAGAGTATATTACTTTTGAACATTAACAAGCAACTATTTGAGGATAGTAGCTCCCGTGTCTGGAGAAATGGTTCAGTGGTTGATTAAAAGCACTTGCTTGCAAAGCCTAACTGCCCAGGTTTGATTCTTCAGTGTCCACGTAAAGCCAGATGCACAAAGTGGTGCATGTGTCTGGAGTTCTTTTGCATCAGCAAGAGGCCCCACCTCTCTCTCCTTGCAAATAAAGAAATTATTAATAAATAATAAAATCAGCTGTAATAAGCAAACAAGCTATTCTATATTTCACTCAAATATTCTATAAATGGTTTAAAAAATCCTAATTGATTTTTTTTTGTTTTTGTTTTTCAAGGTAGGGTCTCCCTCTAGCCCAGGCTGACCTTGAATTCACTATGTAGTCTCAGGAGGGCCTCAAATTCACAGGGATCCTCCTACCTCTGCCTCCCAAATGCTGGGATTAAAGTTATGCACCACCACACCCAGCTCTAAAAGTTTCCAACAGTGTCATAAAAATGTAAATGTTATTTAGAAAAGAATATTTTAAATGGTACCTAGTTTTCCCCATTTCTGTCTGTTAGAGCTGTCATTGTGTCCAGGCACATACTTTGAAGCACGCTTAAAGAGAGCATATATTGTAAGTCAACAAAGAAGGCCTTTTGTTTTGCGGAAAGGCTGCAAATCAAATAGAATGACACCTGTTATGAGCTTGGATAAAATATGTATCCTTTTGTCTTCTTTCTCTCCCTGAGGACCTTATAACACACACAAACACACACACACACACACACACACACACACACACACACGCACGCACGCACGCACGCACGCACGCACGCACGCGCACCCGTAGGCACCTGGACAAAAGGACTGTGAAATAAAATAACACAATAAAATGAGAATGTGTTCCTGGCTTGCTTCCTGACTTCCATTGCCATTTAATATAACCTAAAGTTATCTCAGTTTTCAGACCTATATAACTGTGGAATCCTTCCTTAAAAGTCTTGGGGGAATATATGTTGAATCTTTGAGCAAGAAATTAGGATAGATATTAGGATCTGCAAGAAAGAGAACCAGGGAATCAGGGAAAGAGAATCAGGGAAAGTGGAAGCCCCTGGAAATGATACCAAAGAGTAGAAGAGAGTCAGAAAGTAGCCCAAGACACGTGCTAAGAATTGAAGAGACCATCGACATTTATTACAAGCAAGTTCTGTGCTAAAATACACATTTTAAAATTCTATTGAAGCTTTACTTCAAACTTATGAGATAAATATTATTATTAGTCCATTTTTCAGAAAAGAAAATTGAGGCTTAAAGAACCTGAAAATAAGATGAAATTACCTGGCTGATAAATTTTAGGTCTAGTTCATTTAATCCTTTACCTAAATATTCTCCTCGCTTTCACTGTCAAGTCAAAAGCAAGATGAAAATCACCTTCTTTAGAGAAAGTTCTGGAAGAGATGTCAAGACACTCCCTCCCGCCCTGCTTATCTCTGGCAAAGAGGCTTTAAGGTGTGCCAGCCCTCCCAGCGCACTGACTGCCCTCCTGCTGCCAGTCTTTCACCAGGGAATGCCCACTTGGGGATTTTAGTCCCCTGAAGGAACCCAGAAAAATATGCCCTTGCTTTCCCCAGCAAGCTAATTCACTGTATAGGTTGCATCTCTACAGATAAAATGTAGCCTGACTCTGTTCTCCAAACTGTTAAGGGTGGGCACTGCCCACCCCGCTATGGGACCACCCTCAGCTGAGGACTCAATCCAGAGAGCATGGTGTCTTTTTCACACAGAGGACATATGGACAGGTGGGAGTGCTGGGTGGTACAGGAGGGCCCAACAGAGAAGTGTTTCAAGAAGGGAGTGACCTGGTTGGGCATGGTGGCCCACGCCGTTAATCCCACCACTTGGAGGCAGAAGTATTAGGATCCCCTTAAATTCGAGGCCACCCTGAGACTACAGAGGGAATTCCAGGCCAGCCTGGGCTAGAGCGAGACCCTACCTAAAAAAAAAAAAAGAAGAAGAAGAAGAGAGAGTGACTCTCTCAGAGTTCTGTAGCTTCCAATGCTCCCAGCACCTAAGTCCCCATTCAGTAGACATCTTGAGTGTCTGAGAGAACAGAGTGTCGACACCTGTCTAGGCTTATCTCTTCGCTCCGGGGGAAGTATACAACCCAAGTATGATTAGTTCTCGCTCTAATTCCTATTTCATTTATGCTTCCCTAGCTAGAATTTGGGGCAGATTTTCAAGACTGAACTGTATGGTGTTCAAAACCAAACAACGAAGCAGGCAAGCTGGAGGCTTGCCTGTCTGCAACAAGAATCCTGACCTAATGATTTCCAAGTGTCTGAGTGAGTTGATTGGGTTAAGGCTAGAACCCGCCCCCTTCCCCTGGTAGATGGATGCACCCGAGCAACCCACCTGCAATTACTGTCACAGAGTGGCATTCATGCACACGAAATGTTAGGTAGAAGAGGAACACTCCACAAGCCATCCAAGGAAACAAAGGAAAATCGTTTCAAGTAAGAGAAAAACTGCCTTATAAATTTTGGATCAGCAGTTTCAAGGTTCAAAAAAAGTATTACGTATATTATATTCCCACTGTATATAAACTGTTCTGAGTTTAATCAAGCACCCTTTAGACTAAATTAAAACAACAGCAACTGAAATCAATGGACATGTGTGGCAAAAAAAAATCACCTTTTTTTCTTTCCTTTCATTTTTATTTTACTTTTTGATGCTGGCAATTGAACTTGGCCTTGGACATGTTAAGCAAGTGCTCTGAACTGAGCTGTAGAATGAAGAAGAGTCCTCACAGAGATAACCTAAAGAACAAGGTGTTGAAATAAATGACAAACTTCTTGGGCTAGAGAGATGACTCAAGGGTTAGGGCACTTGCTTGCAAAGCCTAAGGACCTGGGTTCGATGCCTCGGTAATCCACATAAAGCCAGATGCACAGTGGGGTGACCGAAGGAAGTAGGGGAAGATACCGAGTCCACCCCACCCATTGCTCTGCAAATGAAGGGCCCTCCACATACCCACTATCACCCAAGAGGACAAGTGACACGTATGAAGCTCTTCATGTGGATGACTTTCTGAATCTCAAGACGAAGTTGAAACAAAGACGTAGCTGCTGGGCACTTCTCCAGGCTGCCAGGGAGCAGCAGTAGAATGAACCAGGACTGCGGCATTAGTTACCTTGGGGCTTCGGCCTGGGGAAGGAGAGTTGGGCTCTGCCCTCTGCTCCAGACAGTTGAACAGAGACATCCTGACTTCAAGAACAAACTTCCAAGGGATCCTAATGACCAAGAGGGTGATGCTGTATGTCACAGAAGTCCTTGCTGTGTCCCACAGGATTCTGCTTCTCCTGACCTCAGTTTCTTTATCTGTGAACTCCTGCTTAGGCAGGTGACAGATATTTGGTAACAGGCCTATATGGAGTGATGAACCCAGGATACACAGCACAAAATGTCCCCTTAAGTTGACCATGGTGAGGGGCTCGTGCCAGTAAAGCCAAAGCCTACCTGTGCATATAGAAGTGTGGGGCCCAGGGGAAATGTCCATCTGAGTCCAGGTTCTGGTTAGTCTAAATTTACCCAATGTAGGGCTAGAGCGATGGTTCAGTGGTTAAGGTGCTGGCCTGCAAAGCCTAATGATCTGGGTTTGATTCCCTAATATTCACATAAGCCAGATGCACAAAGTATCACATGCATCTGGAGTTTGTTGGCAGTGACTAGAGGCCATGGCTCACCCATATAATCTCTCTTTCTTTCTGCCCTTTCTCTCTGTATCTCTCTGCTTGCAAATAGATAAATAAATAATATATATATATATTATAAATTACCTATTCTAGTCTTCTCATCAACCTATTTATTCACTCACTGCTTAAATTTGACAGATACCACCATGTTTACCCTCCAGGTCTGACTGCATATTTACAATCACCTGACAATCACCCAAGACTGAAGGATTTCGAATTATAAAACCTTAGTGGGCTTCTTATTTGGATCTGGAGGCTATGGCCTCAGATAAGTTATTTCTCTGAAGTGAAGAACATTCCCTCGTATATTCAAACTGCTCTTTAGGGCAGGCCAACCTTTACAGACATGGAAAAGCAGAACACTGGATAATAAATTATTTATTGTAAATGTTTGGTATACACTTCTGCATTTTTTTGGGCAACAGGCACACCTTTTCAGTGCGTTTGATAAAGCAAGTATTAAGGGTGTCCATGAAGACACACACTGGCTGGCTGGCATGGGAAGCTGACTGAAAAATGGGAGGGAGGGGGTTGGAGAGATGGCTCAATGGTTAAAGTGCTTGCCTACAAAGCAGAAGGACCTGAGTTCGATTCCCCAGGACCCAAGTAAAGCCAGATGCACAAGGTGGCGCATGTGTCTGGAGTTCCTTTGCAGTGGCTGGAGGCCCTGGTGTATCCTCCCTCTGTATGCTTCTTTCTCTCTCACTCAAATAAATAAATAAAATATTGTTTTTTAAAAATGGAAGGGGGAATAGAAAGAGAAACCAGTCTTGAAATGAGCAGGTCATCCAATGTGAAATAAATGGGCAATAGAAAAGCATTCTCTTAGCTTTGAGGAAAACACAGAGCTCAAACCAGGGAAGTCCTATAATCCAGGGGCACATGTAGTCCAAGCAGATTATCATCACAGCGGAGCCCAGGACCCCACTTGGAACCATCATTGGAAGAACAAGTATCTCTCTGAGCAGCCTGATTCTATAGGGCGACTATAAAGTCTCCCTAAAGGCCATCTGTACATGCTGGCACCTGGTGCCTATGTCCTGCTCCCTGCTTTTTGTGATGAATGGGGGCAGAGGGCATGCATCACCTTCCCCACCACAGGCAGGGTTCAGCCACGTTAGAAAATGAACTGAGAAGGGACAGAGAAAGCCTTGCAAGGTGTGTTTTCAGAACGGGTGGGACCTCTCCACCCATGTGAGCAGACAGGCAGGGCTTTGTGTGGGAGGGTGGAGCGGTCAGAACGGGACCAGAGACCAGACTGCTGGGGCTCAGGGGCTGGTGTGGAGAGACGTGTCAGGGGTGAGAGTCATGAGCTTTGCAGATGGGCAGGCTGGGTGAAGTCACCCTGAGAAGGCCAGGGAAATGGAGGGGGACGGTCCTGATTCTGCCAGACCATTATCACCACACAGAAACCCAAGTTCACAATCAGGTCGGCTCCTAGTTCACGGGTCCTGACCACAGGGACTCACCAATGCCTTTGACCTTTCTCTCTCTCTCTCTCTCTCTCTCTCTCTCTCTCTCTCTCTCTCTCTCATTTCTCAAATGTAGAAGACAGTCTTCTAGCTGCCTTTTACTTGATGTTAGGAGATTATGTGGGTGGTCCTCCCAGGGTGCTATACTGGATGCTTACTAGGGTTTTACATAGGCAGATATCACTCTACAGAAACACATGGGTACCTTCCTGGTCACTGCACCAGCCTGCTGGGTTTTCACTTTTTACTTTAGAGACATACTAGGTGTGTTCTGTTCTGTAAGCGGCCACTTACCACCTTCAGGAATGTGCTGGTGGTTTGCCTGAGTTTGCTCCAAATGCCATCCCAGTCTCTGAATAAATACAGGATGGGTGGTAACTGCACTAGAGAAGCAGCACTCCACCCTGCCTCAAGCCTTAGTCTCCATCTTCTCTGCTCCCCAGGGCAATTAGCTCTTTTTCGTATCCTTTGGAATTATTTTTAAAGTTAACTGTCTATTAATCCTTCCCTCTGTATATCACTCTTCACACACATAACTCATACTGTGTTCACTGAAATAACCTGTAGCAGAGAGAGTGAGGACAGAGGCCCTGGTTGTGGCCTTTGGTTAGACTTTTAGGAAGAAGACAGGGTGGCAGCCTCTCTCATCCCCAGCGCAAGCACCAGGCTGGCTCTGGCTCTGGCTCTGGAATGAATCCAGCAATCCTTCACCAAGGGTTTTTATCTGCTGTTACAGATGAGGAAACTGAAACTTATGGAGACCCATCACTAGGTCACACCAGAGAAATGGCTGTGGCTCTAAGAGTGATGATTGCTGGTGACGGGACACTGCAAAGACTGGACCTCAGATCTGACCCCAGGACAGTAGGCAATCCACATATGCAACTCTAAACGTCTGAGGAAAAAGCAAATGGGAAATGGGTTCCAAAAATAGATTTTGCTTAACCCAATATGCCAAAAATATTACTGTTTCAACATGAAATAAATATAACAATTATTAAGGTGACATTTAGTATTCCCTCTTAGGACCAAATATTTGAAATCTGCTGTGTATTCTAGGCTCCTGCAAATTTGAACCACACTTTGAGTGCACAGTAGCCATCGGTGACTTCCTTATTTGACAGAGCAGTTCTAGAAGATTCTAATTTTTGCATTATGGACATTTCTGAAACTCTAGCAAAGCCAATGGGCTCCTTCTCAGAACAATACATCTACATGAATGAGAGAAAATACATGGGATTACAAAGAAAACCAATTATTTTGAGATACAACTATAAGATTTTTTAAAAACCACAAAGTTGTGGTATTATATATCTGTACTTCTTTAATAACACAGTAAATAAACAGCATAACCCAGAAACAGGTATAATTATTATTATTTTTAAAAATATTTTATTTCAGAGAGAGAAAGAGAAAGAGAGCGACAGAGAGACAGAGACAGAGACAGAGAGAATGGGTACGCCAGGGTCTCCAGCCACTGTAAATGAACTCCAGACACATGCACCCTCTTGTGTATCTGGCTTTACATGGGCACTGGGGAATCAAACTCAGGTCCTTCTGCGTTGCAGGTAAGTGCCTTAACCACTAAGCCACTTCTTCAGCCCAGAAATGGGTATAGTTATTGACATTTTAAATAAAATAATGAGCACAGATATACCTAAAGCAACTGTCACATAATGAACACATCTGTGACTTCATGTGTCATGGACTGATCCAGACTGCCCACGGAGGAGGATATCCAGCTGATTGGGGACAGGAAAGAGGGAAATTGTGGAATTGGGGACACCAACACATTATTCAATCATTAAGTGTATCTAATTATGGATAATAAAAATAAATAAATAAATAAACATGCATTTCATTGTCCATGTTTAAGAGTAACATAAAAACATTCTCAGATGTTAAATAAGTTCTTTCAAAGAATGTAAAAATACATATAATTTCAAATTAATTTTAAAAAATCCCCTGAATTTCCTGACAATCAAATGGAAATCTTGCTATGTTATTATACAGTTAGAGTCATACTCTAGTCTTAACAGGGAATCCAGTGTTAAAGATTTCATTGGTTTTAAATTGTGGAATTAATTTGGTGGGTTGAAGCCACGATATCCTCCCAATGAACTGGAACCAGAAGGAACAGATTAGGCCGCATCTGTCAGTCCAGGTAAATATCGGCTGGTGACATTTCTGTTACATAGATGGATATATATGCTTTAATACTAGGTTGCAATACAATGTAAAATGTATTTCTGATTGAGAGCTATAATTTTAAAAGTCTGAAATCCTCAGACACTGACTGCTACTGAGGATGGAAAATAGTTGAGCTGTTACATCAATAGTTTTGGGATTTCCCCAAAGAGCTAGAGCTATAATTACTATATGATTCTACAATTCAACTCCTAGGTATATACCAAAAGAAGTGAAAATTACATATACATACAGTTCATAGCTATACTTTCACAATGGATCATAATAGATGCAAACGCCTCAATGCCCATCAGCAGATGAATGAAAGCAGTATAGATGAATATATATAGGTATATATATGAGCAAACCATGTCACTTACCAGAAAGGGTGCAGGATGGATAATTACTACAGCATTCTGAGTTTAAACAATATCATTTCAGCTCAGATAAGAAAAGGACACAAATTTTATGAACCCATTTTAACAGAGACAGACAGTTCACAGAGGGGCCACTGACAGGGTGTCCTGGGAGGGCTGGAGCAGGGAATCTACTTTAGAGTTAAGGGGTTTTGCTCTGGAGTGATGAGCTATGTGTTGAGGTCAGAGCAAAGTGGCCGTCATACAGCTCTGTGAGCACATAATATGCTCCTGAGACTCACTTTGAAATCGAGAGCTCTGTGGTTTCACCTTAGTCACTTATCTTGGTGACTGTCCGGTCCTGGCTCTGGAAGGCTGGCCAAGGGGTGAGCCTGTCATTTGCACCAGCCTCTGGTGCGCTGCTCTGCCTCCCTCTAGTGGTCACAGCGCCTAGTGTCTGGACTGCTGCATGCAGATGGCCATTCCCACCTCACAGAGAGAGGTCCATTAGATAGATAGTGTTAGATGGTTTGTAATGACAAGTGCCAGCCACTTTGGCGGGAAAGAAAGATGATTTCTAATCATGGCCTGGATGCAATTCTCAAGTCACCGATACTTTCTAGAGTTGGTTTATCCACACGGATTAATAAGACAGTTCAAGAAACGTAGCTAACTCAGGGAGATGGTTTATTCTTCCTTCTGAATTTCTAAGGATGCTCGTAAAGACTTATAAACCAGAAACAAGAATACATCCTGCCAAGAGGGAGCCCCTCCTTCAGATAGCAGTGAATGAGGATTTGGGGTGTTGGAAGTAAAAGCCGTCTGGGGGTGATCACAGGTATTCAGCATGACCCAAGCAAGGCCAAGAGCTGGGGACAGCAGGGACCAGCTGAGGGGCAGGGTACCACAGGAAAGGAAAGATCTTCCAGACAGCCTAGTATTCTCGAGAAAGCAAGGGGGAGGCAGCCAGGAGATGCATCAGGCACGGGGCTGGAGAGATGGCTCAGAGTGCAAAGCCTAACAACTCTCTAGTACTCATGTAAAGCCAGATGCACAAAGTAGCACATGCTTTTAGAATTTGTTTGCAGTGGCCAAAGGCCCTGGTGTGCCCATTCTCTCTGTCTCTCCCTGTGTGTAAATAAATAAATAATTAAAAATAGAAATGCAGGGGGGTTTGCATGAAAGAGTTCAGTTATGTAGCATGTGCTGTAACAATGGGGTAGAACTGGACTGAGGCAGGACAGACACTGAACCATTGGGGCTTTTCAGAGGAACTCAAAGGGCCTGAGAGACTCAAAGGGAAATCAACATGAAGAAAGGATCGTGAAATTAATTTGAAATAGGTAAATAAAGTTACTAGAGTCGAAAGTATTGCCTTCCTGTCAAAAAATTCAGGATCTGGGGGAAAAGTGTATACACGATGTTGTGTTGTATTGGAAAAGTAGGAACTAAAATCAAAATGCTGATGTTGGCCAGGCATGGTCCCAGCACTCAGGAGGCAGATGTAGGAGGACTGTTGTGAGTTTGAGGCCAGCCTGAGATTACAGAGTGAATTCCAGGTCAGCCTGGGCTATAGCGAGACCCTACCTTGAAAACCCAAAAAAGAAAAGTGCTGGTTTTGTATGCAGTCATCTCGCCATCTTGAGCGATGCGTTCAGGGCTTCTTTGAAACTGAGGGTGCAATGCAGGCAGCAGGGTATCCAAGCAACAGACACGGCTGAGAAGTGATTGGCAAGGCAGGGAGCATGTGCCCCCTGCACACTGAAGAGACGGATGGGCAGGACAGGGCTGGGTGGCACAAGATGTCATCACCCTACTCAGAATAGTGTGCAACTTACAACTCATCAATATTGATTTCTGGAATTCTCTTAAGTGATATTCTTGGACCATGGTTGACTGGAACTGTGGGTAACAGGAAGCAAGGGCAGAGACAAGAGGGGCCTTGTGGATTTGTGGGCACATTGCCATGGTTCTCGGGGTGATGGACCAGCAGACCAGGGAAGCAGCTTCCCGTCTTCCCTTCTCCACTCACAGCCTTCCCGCTTCCTTCTGTCTATCTTCTTCCCAGGATAGCTGGCATCTGCATGGCACCCGTAGCCTGCCATTATTCTACTACCCAATGCACGAAGCCACCTTCCGGCTCCCTCAGGGCACCATTTCTGCCTTTTCTCTGGGGTCCCTTGCATATTGAGCCTTCCTTTTCTGTGACCGCTTTCCTGCCTTTATGGAAACATCTTGAAAACCTCTCATCTACAAAGCAAACGAAGCCCACTGCCGACCCGACCCTTGCTTTGCCTCCTTCCTCCTCTGCCCACTCTTCAGGGGCCACGTCTCTCCTTGGCTCCATCTTATCAGCACCACGGAAGCTCCCTTCTCGAGATGTCTGCCTTCCCCCGTGACCTCATGCTCTCTCAGTTTCCCAGGCTGGCTGTGACCTGCCTTGCCCACCTCTCCTGAACCCCAGCCCTGCCACACACTGCTCTCCAGCTACCTTGGGCTCCTCAGGGTCTTAACAGTGCTGTTCCACGCGCCTAGATGCCTCTCTCTGCTCTTCCCTTGGCTCAATCCTGTTTGTCCTTCCATCCGTCTGTGTAGCTTCCTCCAAGAATAGAATGTTAAAATTTCTTACTGCTGCCAGGCGTGGTGGCGCACGCCTTTAATCCCAGCACTCGGGAGGCAGAGGTAGGAGGATCGCTGTGAGTTCGAGGCCACCCTGAGACTACAGAGTGAATTCCAGGTCAGCCTGGGCTAGAGCGAGACCCTACCTCGAAAAACCAAAAAAAATAAAATAAAATAAAATAAACAAAACAAAACAAAACAAAAAAAATATATATATATAAAATTTCTTACTGCTATATTTCCTTTTTCCCTTCTTTTTAAAAATATATTTTATTTATGAGAGAGAGAGAGAGAAAAAGAGAGAGAGAGAGAGAATGGGTGCACCAGGGCCTCCAGCCACTGCAAAGGAACTCCAGACACATGCACCACCCTGTGCATCTGGCTTCATGTGGGTACTGGGGAATCGAACTCGGGTTCTTCTGCTTTGCAGGCAAGCGCCTTAACTGCTGAGCCATCTCTCCAGCCCTTTTTTCCCTTCTAATGGTGCTTGTCACAACCTAGTTACGCATGTGTTGTTTAATTATTTTCCAATATGATTTTCTCTTTAGAGTTCTTTGGGCCATTAACTTCACTAGGTAGATTTCATGTTTACTCTGGTAACCATTTTGAGCTGGGTCCTGGGACATGGCGACACTCAGGAAGTCCTTGTCAAATGACCAGCCACGTGGGCCACTGAACGAATGAGCAAACACTCGACCATGGCAGGGAGTTAAAGCACGAGGGGACTTTACCCAGGCTGCTTCAGGCCTTTATGTCCTCTATGCTCAAGCTGTTCGTGTTCTTTTTCTGTCTCTGGGTGTCTGCTTGCCTCTTGTCCCACCTTGGCTAAGTGAAGCCGAGGGAGCGCAAGCTCCGTGTCAGAGGCAGGTGGACAGTCACAATGGGTTCTCATGTCCCACAAATCTCCAGCCCTGCCCGTGGGTGGTGGGGCTCTTGCATAAAGAAGGAGAACTGGAAGAAGCCCCGATGGGGAGCGAAGTCAGCAGACCTGCAGGTTGTCAGTCACTGGTTCCAACCTACAGGAGGCGTCCATGAAAACCTCAAGCCCAGGCTGGCAGGGGCCTCGTCCCTGTCCACCGTGGTGGGAGGAGGAAATGGGCCCTGAACCTGGTAAGGTAGGGCTGGGACCTCCTTGCAACTTTCCCTCAGTATCTGAAGGGAGAGATTTTTCTTCGGAGCTATCTCACATCTGGAGTTGCTCACATCTGGAGTGCTATAAAGACGAGTTAGACATGGTGATTTCTGTTTGCAATCCGAGGATCTGGGAGGCTGAGGCAGGAGGATTGCTGTGAGTGTGAGGCCAATGTGAGCCACAGAGGAAAATCCTGTCTGAAACAACAAAGACAGCTTGTATCCAAGCCCGTCATCTCTAATGAGATTCTACAGAGCGATTGTCAAGTCCAGGGGGCAGTGTCTCACTGGCACTGGCCAGAGCTAGGAAGGAAGGGCGAGGAGGGATGAAGAAGGGGTAGTTAATGGGTGCAGCACGGGTGCAGCTGGGTAGGAGCAACAGCTGGTTCTCTGGCACAGTCAGATAATTAGAGTTGACGATTAATTAAACATTTCAAAAGTGCTAGACTTTTGAATCAACATTTGAGGTGACAGATATGCCAATGCCCTGATCTGAGCTATAAATATGCACCACTGTTATGTGCTGATATCAAATAATACTCCTACTATTAAACCTGAAATTTTTTTGATCCCTGACTGTTATCACTGGTGAGACTCAGTTGGTTGGAATGTTGGTGGACACTTCCGGCTGTCCTTGGTCAACTGGGCAGGAAGAATCCACTTTAAGGAGTCAGAGGTCTCTTGGGAAATAGCATAACCCTCCCATACCATAATTAGTCATTTCACTTTCTTCCTGTAGCCAAGTTGCTTAAGTTTCTTCAGAACTACTCTCTCTAGGTCCCTTCCCTAACCCATCACTCTCATTCTTTATTAACAATACTTTATTTATTTGTTAGAGAGAGAGAGAGAGAGAGAGAGAGAGAGAGAGAGAGAAGGAGGAAGGGAGGGAGGGAGGGAGAGAGAGAGAATGAGCACACCAGGGCCTCCTGCCTCTCTCTGCACGTGAACTGCAGATGCATGCTCCACTTTGTGCATTTGGTTTTATGTGGTGCTGGGGAACTGAACCTGGGTTGTTAGGCTTTGCAAGCAAGAGCCTTAACCACTGGGGAATCTCTCCAGCCTCTCAGTCTCATTCTTATCACCACTGGAGCTACCTGAGAACAAGCATGTCATGACTACCATGGAAGGTTCTGGTTATCTCCTGACTTGGCCTCTTTGACAACATCTGGTATTATTACTCACTTTCTTGATCCTCTGGCTATATTTGGTTCCTGTGATACTAGTCTTTCCTGCTCTCTTTCCTCTTCCGTCCTCATCATCCTCAGGGCTCCTTGTCTGTCACTCCCTGACATCATTCTATTTCCTTCTAAAATACACACATTGTCTAGAAGATTCCATTGAAACTCATATCATTAAATATTACCTGATGTTTTCCAAATTACCTTTTCTACTTTAGACCTCTCCGTGGAAGTCCATATCCAGAGATTCTCTCTTCACATCTTATTATCCGTCTGTACCTGGATAGTCCCTCAGGGCCTGAAATCCAACATGGCTGACCCTGAGCTCACCATTATCCTTCCCCTTCTCCTCTCTTGCCTGAATGGCACCACCATTCACTTTCGTCACTAAGGTTAGAAATCCCATGATCCCCCTTCTCCTGCCTTCTACCCAAAGATCCAGCCAGCCCTGTCAATTCTACCTCCTCAGTATTTCTTGGATCAGACCTTTCTTCCTCATTTCCACCATCATTGGCTGATGTTTTCAGCATTCTTTTTTCAATTGGAACCTAATGGTGCCTGACACATATAAACTTTGGGAAAGGGGAATGCTTGCCTTGTCACACACACACACACACCACAAAAAAGGCTATTTCTCAGGACGACTAGAACCCAGGTGTGCCAATGATACCTGAATACCAGCCTGACCTCAGGCAGCGTCTTAACCCATCACCTGCCACCTGGGAACAGCTCCGGTATAGAGACATAGGTGTGGGAAAATCCACGGAGAATGAGAGGTCTGTAGTGGTCAGTGTCACAACACACTTTATGGGAGGAAGGGGTTCATTTTAAGTTCATAGATCCAAAGGAATTTCCATCCAGGGCAGAATTTCCAACAATTTCTGAAATAACCCTAGACACACCACTTTTGCTACTTTGTGCTACCTAGTTAGATGAAGCAGCATTCTCAGTATTGAAGATTATAAAATCAAAATATCCACCGATCATGAAAAATGTCCAAGATGCTTGACATCCTGTGGTATCAAATATTTGGCCAATATTTAATTTTATAAAAGTAAATAAATATATTGATATAATTAATATGTGCTTTTCTTTCTTCTTTAAAAAATGTCAAAATTGTAAGCCGGGTGTGGTGGTGCACACCCTTGATCCCAGCGCTAGGGAGACAGAGGCAGGAGGATCTCAGTGAGTTTGAGGCCACCCTGAGACTACATAGTGAATTCCAGGTCAGCATGAGGTAGAGTAAGACCCTACCTCAAAAAATTTTTTTAAGTTAAATTTGTATGTGTACAAAAGAATTAATTTCAAGTAAATTCCGTATGATTACCAGCAAATGTTTTATTTGCATGCCTATTTTGTTCACCTTGGGCTTTATGTAATTTCTCTGGTGAAAAGGGTCTATGCTAAAATAAAGGTCAGAATTGACTGGTTCCAGAAACAACACATTTTCTCTGTCCCTTCCTGCTTTGTCGTCTTTGTGGGTAACTCTCCCAGTGACTGCCTGGCACTGTCACTTCTGGATTTGATGAACCGTCTCCTACAACTAGAAAGAACCATTCAGTACACTGACAGCAAGAAATATGAGGTGCCTTTCACCAAACATTGGGTGCACTGCCAGGCCTGTGTGGGAGACCAGCTGCGTGAGGGCAGTGAGTGGTCATTAAAGCCAAGGATGGCCAGCCAGGCAGGAAAAGGTGATGCCAACGATCTGGTCTGGGTATTGAGGCCCTGGACCTATGTTCCTCTGGTTTCTGGGGTGGACCCATTTAGGCAGGTTAGAGTCACTGAGAAGGTGGGCATCACTTGAGCTTTTGGCATTTCAGAATGTTTCAAAAATGGTGTTCTTTCTGGTTAGATTGAAAACAACTTTATCTGACCCAAGGAAGGAAACACTTTAGAGGGATCTGACCTTTGAAGACTCATTAGACAGATGCCTGGAAGGGCCTTTTATGATAAATATGTCACGACCAGAGTAACATTTAAGACTCAGATAGTGAGACCGAAAATTTAATTTGTTAATATTTCTAATTAGAGCCGGGCATGGTGGCGCACGCCTTTAATCCCAGCACTCGGGAGGCAGAGGTAGGAGGATTGCCGTGAGTTCAAGGCCACCCTGAGACTACATAGTTCCAGGTCAACCTGGGCTAGAGTGAGACCCTACCTCAAAAAACAAACAAAAATTTCTAATTAGAGTTCTAATTCACATGTGACAGCTAAACCTGCACAGTCAATGGATTAGGGTTAGTTCTACACCAACCATGACACTGTCTAACCTGTTTGATGTGCCATTAAGGATTCCAGTGAGGCTCAGGTATCATAGTTTTCATATTTGGCAATAAATCAAAAGTTGTTGGGCACTGCCTGTTGGCACTGCCACTGAGGGCATGGAGAACAAAGGGTTAAGGATGTATGAGTGAGGTGAAACCCGGATAATTCGGTAGGCATTTTCCAGCTCCACCTACCCTAACTCCCAACCCCATGGGCTAGTCACAGAAACCAGCATTTCCATCTCAGCATGACTGGCATTGGGTATCAGAAAAACTTCCTTGTACCCATCCCCACGGACCGTGGCTAGCATCACGTATTTCCTGCCACTCAGGTCCCCAAATGAGATATTCTCAGGTTTTACATTCTCACCTATCCCAGTGCAGGCCGCTAACTCACTACCCCCATCAACCAATCTCCTTTTCTCTTCCCTATTCCCCATCCCCCTGACCCCCTTGTTCCTATAAATGTTAGTTCCCCCAATTGAATAAAGAACCACGTGGATATACTATACACATCTGCTCGCCTCTGTACCGCGCTGGACCCCCCAGCGTCATCCCCCCAGCTCTGTGGACCCCAGCCCTGAGACAGCAGACAATGGACAGCTCGCTTAGCTCCTACCACTTCTCTGTTTTCCCTCTGCGGTGGTCAATGGCGACCTCGGAGGCGAAAACAACAAAAAGTGAGGGGCCTGAGATATAGCACGTGATCTTGAGGATTTCTCTAACAAAGGGCTGAGGCGTGGGAGGACATTGGGTACACAGGAAGCTACAATATTTTATTTTAGGAAAAATCCCAAACTGTATTCTGGCAAAAACAAAAACAAACAAAAAACCCATTAAACTACCCAAAATAGAATGTCTCTTATACTACTCACATGTTCACCACAGGTTCCCGGCATGCATGATTTTGCTGTTCTTGTAGGAACACTTAATGAATGAATAGATGAATGAATGAATGAATGAATGAATGAATTATGAAAGGCTGGAGGAAAGCACAGCTGGAAACTTGCTTAGGAGGCTTGGGATTTCTTCATGACTGCAGACTCGGTATCAGTCAGCAGGGCTGGGATTCGGAAAGGTAACTGATGGGTAATCTCATTGACCCAACTTGATCACATCTAGAGTCCCCTAGGAGACAGAGCCCAGGACATGACTGTAGGAAGACCCCGTTCCATGAGCTGGGGGCCCAGACTGAGTGAAAAGGAGGAAGCGAGCTGAATATCAGCTTCCATTGCTCTCTGCTTCTCACTGTGGGGACAACGTGACCAGTTGCCTCCTGTCCCTGCTGTTTCCCCCACCAAGACGTTCCCAGGAACTGAGATGCTTCTGGTCTGTATTTGGTCACAGCAATGAGAAAAGTAACTAAAACCATAACTTCGATGCCCGAAGCACCCGGGACTGTCCTTCCTGGGTTTTCCTCTCACACTCACATTGAAGTCCTAAATTTCAGTACTCAGAATGTGTGGCCTTGAAGACGGGGTCTTTAAAGAGGTACTTAGGTTAAAATGAAACCATTAAAATGAGCCCTGATCCATTGAAACTGAAGTGACATTTTGAGGGGAGAAGACAAGGAAACACTTCTTCAAACACCCAATTATTCTAATGAAGGAAAGAAAGAAAACATTTCTGAAAAATAAAAATGAGGCATCAAAAACTGTGTTATAATTGACTTTATTCTCTGACTGCTCCACAGATGGGGCACACAGTAGGTGCTCAGTGACTGCACGGACTGGGTGCATTTTCTCAGGGGTAAGGCGTCTCTCATCATGGAGGTATGTCAGCAGGAGCTTCCTGCGTTCACTGAGGGTGTCATGGGAAGTGGGCGATGACTAGGGCTACTCCAGGGACCCTTTCCAAGTTGGAATGTTATCAACCTGCTTTGACTGCCATGATGAACGGTACAGCTGCTCCTCATAGACAAGGCCCATATCAAACTACCTGCTCTCGTTTGAGGATCCTACTTGAGGCACCATCAGCGCCATTTTACATTTCTTCAACCTGAAAATATCATCTATTCATGGTGCCTAACTCAACAGAGTAAAGGCATTTCAGTAGCATTCAGTATAAACTGTTTTCTTAAAAGCCAGTTCTTTTCATTCCTTTTTTATTATTTATTATTACTTTTTTCAAAAAATATTTATTTGCAAGCAGAAAGAGAGAGAGAAGAGACAGAGAGAATGAGTGCACCAGGGCCTCCAGCCACTGCAAACAAACTCCAGATGCACCACCTTGTGCATCTGGCTTTATGTGGGTCCTGGGGAATCGAACCCAGGTGGTTAGGCTCTGCAGGCAAGCACTGAGCAATCTCTCCAGTCCTTTCCATTACCTTTAAAGGAGATAGACACTTTCTCTGGCTATTGTTAAGTTTCTGTGGCTGCTTAATTGACAGCATGAGCTCCAAGTGTGGAAGGTTCTGGTCTCTTAATAAGTGTGTAATGATGAATAATTAATAACATTAAAAAATAATCATCACCTCCTGGTCCTCCCAAGAGCAACAACAGATGGCGGGTTCCGGCTGTGCCAGTGGACGCCCATAGATCTCAAAAGAAGCCAGCGTACAAAGAGCAGTGAAACTCACAGGAAACCCACAAATTTCGTTGTTGCTGTTCCAAAGGTTCTCTGGGCATGGCTTCCACACTAACAGATGAGCTTGGCCACTTCTTCAGAGCAATTCAGATCTTTTTTTTTTTTTTTTTTTAAGGAATCAACCTTCCAGAAAAAAGAATATTAAAGGACTGTCTTTGAAGGCAAAAGAAAACGAGGGACAAGGCACACTTCTACTTCTGCTCCAGAGAAGAATGTGAAGTGCCAAGGTCGAGGTCAAGATTTCAGGCTTTTCACATAGCTGGAGAATATGTGCAGGACAATGTTTAGGCACTTAAGAAGCACAAACACTTGCTGTAAATACATTCCTTTGCTTCGTCACTCACATGGGCACATGCTGAACCTTTGCCCGCTCCCAAAAACTTTATATCCAGCTTGCTAAGATCCCGCCTTGTGCCAAAGCAATAGTACATACGACGCTGTCATGGCTTGATCCAGGTGTCCCCCACAAACAAATGAATGTGTTCTGGATAATCGATCCTCAGCTGATGGTAGTTTGGATTTTACAACCTCGATGAAGCTGTGTTGTTGGGGGTGGGCTTATGGGTTATAAACCAGCTTCCCCTTGCCAGTGTTTGGCACACCTTCCTGCCACTGTTTCCAGTGTGGTGGCAGAGGAGATGTCCACCCTCTGCTCATGCCCTCGTTTTCCCTGCCAGGATGGAGTCTCCCCTCGAGTCCGTAAGCCAAATAAACCATTCCTCCACAAGCCGCTTTTGCTTGGGTTCTCTCTGTGCAGCAACTAGAAAGCTGACTGCAACAGACACCAAGAGTCTGCAACCCATCTGATGCCCAAGTTTACATAATACAGTACCTGTGTTCCTTATTCTAGCTGGACCTTCAAAATCTTAGTGGGGAATGCTGTCATTTACAGTGCTACCAAAGACACTACTAACATCAGTTGGTAAGCAGATTAAAAAAATAAAATAAAACTTGCCTAGGAAATACTGGTGATAAATGTTTGCAATCCCAGGAAAAGTGATCAGAACTCAGAGGAAGGCTGTGTGGAATAAATGTGAACTAGGGGTTTCACACCCAGCTCCCAGAGTTTGCAGGGCGGGCATGAAGGCCCAGGGAGAAATGCTGTTCCTGTGAGCAGCAGGTCTGTTTTGTCTCTTTCCTCTTCTTTTTTTCTTCCCTCCTTCTTTCTTCCCACTCTGTTTTGTTTTGGTATGAGTGTACATGTTTGTGAGTGTGCACGTACATGCTCAGGCATGTGTGTGGAGGCCAGAGGTCAATGTTAGATGTCATCTTAATCACGGTACACCTTAGTTTTGGGTGTAAATATTTCTAAATATTTCTCTTATTTTCTAAATATTTCTCTTATTTCAAAGGGAGAGAGACAAAGAAACATGTAGTGCCAGGGTCTCCTGCCACTGCAAACAAACTCCAGACACATGTGCATCTGGCTTTAGTGGGCACTGGGGAACTGAACCCTGGCTGTCAGGCTTTGCAAGCAAGTGCCTTTAACTGCTGAGCCATCTCTCTCCCACTCCCACCTTGGTTTTTGAGACAGGGTCACTCACTGAACCTGGAGCCATCTAGACTAGCTACTAGCTGACTCAGGGGTCCTTCTGTCTCTATCCCCCCCCCCCCCAGTGCTTGGATTACAGGTGTGCACCATGCCCAGCTTTTTAGAAACCGCGGATGCTTGGAGATCCAAACTCAGGGCCTCCTTCTTCTGTGGTGAGCACTTCGCCCTGGCTCAGGTTTCTCTTCGTCATCATCCAGGAGGCTCCTCTAAGCAGGGTTGGTGCTACACACCATGGCTCTGGCATCCACACTATTCCATGAATCATTTTATAAAGAGTATTTGTTTGCATGAAAGGCCTCTTCTGACCTAAATGGTAGAAACTACATCGAATTTGGATTCAAGTTCAATGTCACCAACACCAAAGTTGAAGCTTTGATTCCTCCAGCAAGTGGCCTGGCTTCCCTGTGCCTCAGTCCCAGCCCACGTGATAATCAAACAGCAACAATACATGCCAATACAATGAATAAATAATACAATAATAAATAAAACCATTGCTGTAGGAAAGACAGAAGGAGATGGTGCGTGCGTGACAGTCCTGGTCTCTCCTGGGTGAGCTACATCATTCTTACTCTGTAGATGACAAGGCTGACACGTAGAGAATTCAGAGACCTTCATAATAAATATGTGACTGATCCCATGTGGTTTTCATAAGCTTTAATGGCTTCACGACCGAATACAGACTGTACATACACTCAGTGGGGCCCAAAGCCTCATTATAATCCGATAAAAGGATCCTCCTGTTTGGCTCCATGGTTTCTACCATGCAGAGGCTGCCTCTAGCCTTTGCCATTGGTCACCAGAGTCCTTTCCTTTAAGTGTCCCTTAAATAACGACTCATCTACAGCGTGGAGGACATGCACAGCACAGCGAGCAATGCTGGGGAGCTCCGTCTCAATGTGTCGCCCACAGCTGCCTGATGAATGATAAAGAGAAACCCAAAAGGGGCCTGTGGGAAATGCCATCCATGATGGGGTATTCACATGCTATTGTGTTTAACCCACAAGCTTGTGTGTTTGTGTTTATGAATGAGGCACTATGCACATTGTAAAGATGGGCAAACTGAGGTCCATCAGTAAGTTATTAACCAGTCTGACTTGAGCTCTGCTAAGCACCCAGGCTTCCTCCACGTGTTCTCGTCTATTCTGACATTACTGGCATAAACACGATACAAAATCATGAAACAATGTGAAAGCGATCTAATAAAATAATAACCAAACATAAAATTTTCTCCTACCTACCTTGCCTAACACAACTACTAAACATTTAATCCAAAATCTGACCATGAACATTTTGTTTTGCTGACACAAAAATGAATATATTTTGAAACAAACAAAACCTTGGAAGGCATTTTTTTTGATGTAACATTCAATTAAGGTAATTTTAGCTACAATGCAATCATCTTATAGATTGATCTTTATTTATTTATTTTTAAATATTTTATTGATTCATTTTCAAGCAGAGAGATAGAGAGAGAGAGAGAGAGAAAGAGAGAGAGAGAGAGAGAGAGAGAGAGAGAGAGAGAGAGAGAGAGCGCACGAGGGCCAGC